>JAJLRB010001020.1:0-47970 GCA_020976825.1 Odocoileus hemionus
CCCGAAATCAACTCAAGATGAGGCCCGATTGCACTGCATTGGCTCCAGAGCCATCCCACATTCCCCATCAAACACGACAAGGGGCTTAATTTATTTTTGGCAACTCCAGAGATTTCCCGAAATCAACAACCAAAGTCTAGAAGAACACCAAGTTCAGCACCACAACTGGAGAAAAGCTCCGTGTACCCCAAATCATCTCAAGATGAGAGCGGAATCCCTGGCACCGTCTCAAGAGGAATGAAGACATTTCACAAGCACCTTAAGATGAGGCATCTCTCAGCAGTAGGTATGTGAGGGGGAATCCGAGTTTGCTGCCTCAAGAAGAATGGACATCGGGGTGCCCTGACTGGAAAAAGGCCCGGATTCCCAGCAGTGACTTGAACGCAGGCTCATCTTTCATCTGAAAAGATGAAGGGAGGTCAGAATCCCCTGTGGAGACCCTAGATAAAGCCCTAGTTCCCTGTCTCATCTCGACGGGATGCCTCACATCCCTTTGACAACGTGAAAGGAACCCCGAGTTCAATGAGTTCAATGTTTCAAAAGGAGACGTTGCCTGAGTCCGCTTGAAAATTGACAGGAATTCCAATATCCCTGTGGCAACTGGAAATGGAACCTGGGTCTCATGCCTCACCTCGAGAGGCGTCCCTAATGCCCTGCCAATCGTCGAGGAGAATGCCGAGGTGTCTCAAGCAACTAGACAGGAGTCCTGACGTCGCTGAACAAACCCCAGTTTTGAAGGGCCATCCCCATCTTAACTCGAGAATATTCCCAAGGTTCCTGCTGCAACTCGAGAAAAATCATGAAACTTCTCCACGCTATGAGAAGAGGCTCGATTCCCATTCATAGATTGTAGAGTAGTAGTTTCGGTTTCTCGTCAAAAAGAAAGGAGCCTTGACTTCCTTGATGGAACTCCAGAGAATCCCTAAGAACACTGACACAAGTATAGAGGGACTCAGAAGTCACAACAGCAACATGAAAGCATTCCGTATACCCTCATACCATCTCGAGATGAGGCCTGAATCCCCTGCATTAGATCCAGAGCCATTCTGCCGTCAACATCAAACACAAGTGGCTTGTCTTTCCTTAATCAACTCTGGAGATAACCCGGGAACACCGTCCCAACTCTAGAGAAACACCAAATTCAGCACAGCAACATGAGGAAAGCTCCATGTACCACAAATCACCTTGAGAGTATAGATGACTCCATGGGTTCCACTCACATGAATGCCAACTTTCTACAGCACCTCAAGACGAGGAGTTTCTCATCTATAGGAATGGAAGAGAGATCCTGAGTTTGCTGACCCATGTGGAATTGACACGGTGATGCCCTGACTTAAATTGTGGCCGGATTTCCCTGCCCTGCAGTGATTTGAATGCAGGATCGTCTTTCATTTCACAAGGTGAAGGGATGTCTGAATCCCCTGTGGAGACTTTAGAGAAAGCAGCAGTTCCCCGCCTCATCTCGACAGGAGGCCTCACATCCCTTTGAAAATTCGAAAGGAACTTGGAGTTCAATGCTTCCAAAGGAGACGATGCCTGAATCCCATTGAAAACTGATAGGAATCCCAATATTACTGTGGCACCTGGAAAAGGAACCTGGGTCCCAAGTCTCAAATATAGAGGGGTCGCTATTGCCCTGCCAACCCTCAAGGAGAATCCCAATGTGTCCCTGGCAATGAGACATGACTCCTGACATCACGATATAAACACGAGTTTTGAAGGGCCATCCACTTCCTAACTCGAGAATATACCCCAGGTTCCCACCGCAACTCGAGAAAAACAGCGAGACTTCCCCATCACCACCAGATGAGGTCCGATTTCCCTGCATTGGGTGCAGAGAAATTCCTTGTTCCACATCAAACACAAAAGGAGCCTGGACTTCCTGAATGGAACTCCACAGAGTCCTCAAGAACACTGTCACAAGTTTAGAGGCACCCTTACCTCACCGCAGCATCATGAAAGTGCTCCGTGTTCCCCATTCAACTCGAGATTAGTCCAGATTTTCCTTGATTGGCTGCAGAGCCATCCCACATTCTCCATCAAACTTGACAAATGGCTTGAGTTCCTTTAGGCAACTCCAGAGATTCCCGAGAACACCGTCCCAAGTCTAGAGGAACACCAAATATGTCACAGTAACTAGCGAAAAGCTCTGTGTACCCCAAATCATCTCGAGATGAGAGCTGATTCCCTGGCTTCTACTCAATACGAAGGCCAAATTTCCGCATGCTCCTCAAGAGGAGGCTTCTCTTAGCTACAGGTATGTGAGAGGGACCCTGACTTTGCTGCCTCAAGTGGAATGGACCCGGAGATGCCCTGACTCGAAATAAGGCCGGATTTCCCTGCAGTGACATGAATGCAGCCTCGTCTTTCATGTCACAACATGAAGGGTTGTCTGAATGCCCTGTGGAGATCCTAGAGAAAGACCTAGTTCTCTGCCAAATCTCGACAGGGTGCCTCACATCCCTTTGACAACTCGAGAGGAATGCAGAGTGCAATGCTTCAAAGGGGACTATGCTTGACTCCTCTTGAAAATTGATAGGAATCCCAATATCCCTGTGGCAACTGGAAAAGCAACCTTGGTCTTCCAACTCACCTCGAGAGGCATCCCTATGGCACTGCCAAGCCTCGAGGAGAATCCTGAGCTGTCCCTCGCAATTAGGCTGGAGTCATGACGTCGCTGAAGAGACACGAGTTTTGAAGGGCCATCCCCGTCTTAATTCGAGAATATACCCCTGGTTCCCACTGAAACTCAAAAAAGCCATGAGACATCCTCCTCACCTCGAGATGAGGCCGGATTCCCCTGCATTGACTCCAGAGTCATGCTGCGTTCCCCATCAAACACGACAAGTGGCTTTACTTCCTTTAGGCAACTCCAGAGATTCCCGGAGAACACCGTCTCAATTCTAGAGGAACACCAAGTATAGCACAGCAACTAGAGAAAAGCTGTATGTACCACAAATTATCTCGAGATGAGAGCTGATTCTCTGGCTTTGAATCCAGAGGAATGCCAACTTTACACAAGCAACTCACCAAAGGGTTATCTCAGCTACGGGTATGTGAGAGGGACCCTGAGTTTACTGGCTCAAGTGGAATGTACACCGAGAGGGTCTGAGTTGACATAAGGTCGGATTTCCCTGCAGTGGCTTGAATGCGGGCTCGTCTTTTATCTCACAAGATGAAGGGATGTCTGAATCCCCTGTGGAGACCCTAGAGAAAGCCCTAGTTCCCCGCCTCATCTTGACAGGTGGCCTCACATCCATTTGTAAATTTGAGAGGCACGCTGAGTTCAATGCTTCAAAAGAACAGGATGCCTAACTCCTCTTGAAAATTGATAGGAATCCCAATATCCCTTTGGCAACTGGGAAGGTAGGCTGTGTCTCCCGCCTCAACTCGACAGGTGTCCCTATTGCCCTGCCAAGCCTCAAGGAGAATCCCGAGATGTCCCTGGCAACTAGACAGTGGTCCTGACGTCGCAGAACCAACACGAGTTTTGAAGGGCCATCCCCGCCGTAAATTGAGAACATACCTCAGGTTCCCGCCGCAACTCGAGAAAAACCATGATTCTTCCCCCTCGCCGCGAGATGACTCCCAATTCCCCTACTTTGATTGCAGAGTAAGTCCGTGTTCCCCATCAAACATGAAAGGAGCCTTGACTTCCTTGATGGAACTCCAGAGACCCCAAGAACACGTTTACAAGTCTAGATTCATCCTGAGGCCTCCGCAGCAACACGAAAGAGCTCCGTGTACCCCAGATCAACTTGACATGAGGCCAGATTCCCCTGCATTGGCTCCAGAGCCATCCCGCGTTCCCCATCAAACATGACAAGTAGCTTGAGTTCCTTTAGGCAACTCCAGAGATTCCCCAAGAACACCGTCCCATGTCTAGAGGAACACCAAATTCAGCAGTGCAACTCGCGAAAAGCTCTGTATACCCCAAATCATCTCAAGATCATCTCCAGAGTGACACCCTTCACAGACCCTGAAGCGGGGGTCACATGGTCATGTTCACCAGGTGGTAACCCCTCCCAGTTCATGCACCTCGTCTCACAGGTCAACATTCTCCAGGTTAACAGCACTCCCATTTCTTGTACCTGGCATCACACATCCACAGTCTCCTGTGTGACCCCATGTCTCAGGCTGTGTACCTGGGGTCATGTGGCCACAGTCTCCAGTGTGACTCCCCTGTTCCACCTAGGGTCACACATCCATAGAGTCCAGGGTGTCACCTCTTCTAGACCTTGCAGCTGTGGTTACACATCCACAGTCTCCAGTGTGACCCCACCTCACCAAACTTTGTACCTCAGTTTACTTGGCCTGTCTCCAGGCTGTCCGCACATCTCAGACCCTGTACCTGGAGTCACATTTTCATGGTGGCCAGGATGACAACCCTCCCCAGACACTGTGCCTGGTGTCACATGGACACAGTCACCAGGGTTACCCCAACTTCCAGACCCTGTACCTGGGGTCACACATACACAGTCTCCAAGGTGAGCCCCTCTCAGATACTCACCCTGGAGTCACATATCCACAGTCTCCAGAATGACTCATCCAAAATCCTGTACCTGAGGTTAAATGTCTACAGTCTCCAGGGTTTCCCCACTCTCAAGAGCCTGTACCTGGGGTCACACATCCAGTATCCAGGGTGACTCCCTCTCGGACTCTGCACCTGAGGTCACATGTCCACAGTCTCCTGTGGGATGTCACTTCCCAGACACTGAATCTGTGGTCACAGGTCCACAGGCTCCAGTGTTACCCCTTCCCAGACTGTGTAATCAGGATTACATGTCCTCAGTTTCCAGTGTGACCCCACCTCTCATAATCTGTACCTGAGGTGAGTTGTCCACAGTTTCCCACAGTTTCCAGGGTGACCCCTCCCTGCCAGACACTGTACTTGTTGTCACACGTCCACAATCTCCAGGATGACCGCCCTCCCCCACCCTGCAGCTGGATTCACATGTCCACAGTCTCCAGGGTGAACTCCATTTCACACACTGCACCTGTGCTCACACGTCCACATTCTCCAGGGTGACACCCCTTGAAGACCCTTTACCTACTCTTAAAAGTCTGCTATCTCCAGAGTGACCCCTCCATACACTGTACCTGAGGTCACATGTCCAGAGTCTCCTGGGTCATTCCCATCCCAGACTCTGTACCTGGGATTTGATATCCAAGTTTCCAGGGTAACCCCATTCAGACCCTGTACCTATGGTCACATGTCTAGTCTCCAGGGTGATGTCCCTCCCAAAGAGCGCACCTGGGGCCACATGTCCACAGTCTCCAAGGTGACCCCATCCCCTTACCCTGCACATTTGTCGCTCGTCCACAGTCTCCAGAGTGACCTCACCCCACACCCTGCATTTGGAGTCACTCGTCCAGTTTCTAAGGTGACTCCACCTGAAATATCCTGTGTCTGGAATCACATGTGCACATCTCCAGGATGATCCCACTTCCCAGACCCAGTACCTAGTGTCACGCTTCCACACTCTCCAGGGTGACCACAGCACACTGGACCATGCACCTGGGGTCACATGTTCACAGTCTGCAGGGTGAAACTCTCCCAAACCCTATATCTAGGATCACATATCTACAGTCCCCTAGGTGATCCCTCCCAGACACTGTACCTGGAGTCACACGTCCACAGTCTCCACGGTGACCCCTTCCCAATCCTTGCAACTGGGCTCACAATTTCACAGTCTCCAGGGTGACTTCTTTCTGACCATTCCCCTGGGGTCACATATCCACATTCTCCAGGGTGACCACCCCAGTCCCTGTCCATGGGGTCACATATCAACAGTCTCCAGGGTGACAGTCCTCCCCTGAATTCACATTTTAAGGGGAGCACAAAACAGCACACCCAAAATATGCCCATTTGACAAAAGGGTTATTTTGGACTGATTAATTAAAAAAAAAAAAAACAACAAAAAAAAAAAAAAAAAAAAAAAAGCCGCCCCAGGAGGATCTTTGAAAACCAAGTTGAAATGCCATTTTGTGAAGTAGATTTACATTTATTAAGGATATCGCCATCTTTAAGGATGTGTCCCTGTCTGGACCAGGAAATATAGGATGACTAAATATCAAGAATGGACTAAGTATCGAGACTGAACTGATTTCACTAAATGACTTGACTAAATATCAAGAAGGTCTATGGAATGGACCTGGAAGTTAATCTGCATACCACCATGCCTTTGCTTACTGTGCTTCACCTGATAATCTCCCTTAAATAGCTTCTTCCATTCCCTAACCTCCTTCTTTCATTCTTAGCTGATGACAGCATTTAAGGTAAAGTCTTGGATCATTTCAGAAAGTGACTGTTTTCCCAGGTATCCTTCAACTATATAGGAGGTATGCATAGCATATATTAAACTTTTGATTGTTTTTCTCCAATCCATCTCCCTTTCATTATGAACATCTCAATGAAGAACAATGAGGCTAGGGGGAAAATTATCTTTCCTCTCATCTAATGCAATAAAAGAGCATTCAGAGATATAGAGGAATGAACCACAGATCAATTTATAAAAAAAAAAAAAAAAAAAAAAAATGAATCTAACACTTACATTACTAAGTGAAGGAATCCAGCCTCAAGTGCTACACATTGTATGATCTTATAAGACATTGTAGCAAAGATAAAACAGACATGATAAACAGTTTATGGAATATATGGCTGAAATATTTGACATGGTACTTTAGTGAGGAATACCTGCCACTATGCATTTGTCTAAGCACATAGATTTTTGTTTTCAGAACACAAGTAATTTATTACCTATTCACATTTATTTATTTATGGTATGGTGTGCCAAAGACTGGAAAGGAGAATGTAACAAAGAATCTAACAGATTGAGAAATACATGAAAAGCTTCAGAATTCCCTAGGGGCCCAGTGGTTAAGACTCCACATTGTCAGTGCAGGAAAGGTGGGTTCAATTCCTGGTCAGGGACCTAAAAACCCACATGCTGCGGCACAGCCAAAAGATTTAAAAGGAAGAAGAAAATTTTTAAAAAGCCACTCTTACTGTTAGGACGAAATAATCTGACCTAAGTTCACTGTGTAAATGAATGGAATCTGCAGGCAAAAGGCAAAATGTACCAAACATAAACAATGGGCTCTGTAAGTTCTTTCCACGGGGGTTTGTAGCTAACGGGACTGAAACTACCATATCAGTCATTGAAGGAGCAAGCCCTGAATTTGATAAGTGATGAGTAGTGGGAGCCAGGTTTCTTACCATTGGAGTGGGAAGTTACAGGCAGACCAAAGGAGAAGGTTATAATACCTGTGTCATAAGAGATCAGGTTGGAGACATCATTATAAACTATCTTTAGCCTAATACAGAAACATATAACTCCATGTGAAAATCTTCATAACCGTAACCGTGCATGCATGCATAGTCTGGATACATGCATATGTATTTCCATGCATTGTCTGCTGAGATTATTAAGATCCCACATACAAGTTTTTATTAATATGCTCTCATAAAAAGGGACAAGGACTCTTTAAATATATGGCTGATACTAGGACCGAAACAGTAAATATGTAAAGCAGCATAATCTTAAAAAATGAGAAAGAAGACCACAAAGCCCCATAAAAGCTGAATTATGTAAAATATAACAGGAGAGTATGGAAAAAGCTCTCAATAGCCAAAGCTAGAATGAACTAAGCAGTCTAATTTGCTGGATTATAGCCAGAAGAAAGTGAAAGTGAAGTTGCTCAGTCGTGTCTGACTCTTTGCAACCCCATGGACTGTAAGCTATGAGGCGCCTCCATTCATGAAATTTTCCAGGCAAGAGTACTGGAGTGTGTTGCCATTTCCTTCTCCAGGGGATCTTCCCCACCCAGGGATTGAACCTGGGTCTCCTGCATTGCAAGCATATGCTTTTACAGGCTTAGCCACCAGGGAAGCTCCCAAAAGTTTAAAATAATTTTCAGGTGTCCAAACTGGTAAAAAATAAAAATTAGGTTTTATGAGTAATGTTGAAAAAAAATCTCACACAGAAAGATTCTAAATAATTGATACAGACTCAGCTGTCCATCAAGTATATGAAGCTAACTCCCCTCTCCTCAAATGTGGGTCCTGCATTATGACTTCCTCCTTAAAAAGGCGCTCAGGATGGGCGTGAGGAAAATCAACAATAAAGACAAATGACAAATGGCGAAAATGTACAAAATTGAAACTCAAAACTTTACTTGTGGAGAGGTAAAATGGTGCAATCAATGTTTGCAAAACCAGCATTTTCTCGAAAACATAGAAATGTAATTATATCACTCAGCAGTGGCCATAGGACTGGAAGAGGGCAGTTTTCATTCCAATCCCAAAGAAAGGCAAAGCCAAAGAATGTTCCAACTACCACACAGTTGCACTCATCTCACATGTTAACAAAGTAATAATCCAATTTCTCCAAGTCAGGCTTCAACAGTAAATGAACCATGAATTTGTAGATGTTCAAGCTGGATTTAGAAAAGACAGAGGAGCCAGAGATCAAACTGCCAACATCCGTTGGATCATTGAAAGAGTAAGGGAGAAAAACATCCAGAAAAATATTTACTTCTGCTTTGTTAACAATGCCAAAGCCTTTGACTGTGCAGATCACCACAAACTGTGGAAAATTCTGAAAGATATGGGAATATCAGACCACCATACCTGCCTCCTGAGAAATCTGTATGCAGGTGAAGAAGCAACAATTAGATCTAGACTTGGAACAATGGACTGGTTCCAAATCAGGAAAGAAGTACAGCACCCTGCTTATTTAACTTATTTGCAGAGTATATCATGTGAAATCCCGGGGCTGGATGAGGCACAAGCTGGAATCAAAATTGCCAGGAGAAATATCAATAATTTCAGATACGCAGATGACACCACTCTTATGGCAGAAAGCAAAGAAGAACTAAAGAGTCTCTTGATGAAAGTGAAAGAGGAGACTGAAAAAGTTGGCTTCAAACTCAGTATTCAGAAAACTAAGATCATGGCATCTGGCCCCATCACTTCATGGAAAATAGATGGGAAAACAATGAAAATGGTGACAGATTTTATTGTGGGGTGGCTCCAAAATCACTGAAGATGGTGACTGCAGCCATGAAATTAAAAGACACCTGCTTCTTGGAATAAAAGTTATGACCAACCTAGATAGCATATTAAAAAGCAGAGACATTACCAACAAAGGTCCATATACTCAAAGCTATGGTTGTTCCAATAGTCATGTATAGATGTTACAGCTGGATTACAAAGAAAACTGAGCACCGAAGAAGGGATGCTTTTGAACTGTGGTGTTGGAGAAGACTCTTGATCATCACTTTGACTGCAAGGAGATCCAACAAGTCAATCCTAAGGGAAATCAGCCCTGAATATTCATTGGAAGGACTGATGCTGAAGCTGAAACTGCGATATTTGGCCACCTAATGTGAAGAACTGACTCATTGGAAGATACCCTGATGCTGGGAAAGATTGAAGGCAGGAGCAGAAGGGGATAACAGAGGATGAGTTGGATGATGGCATCACCAACTCGATGGACATGAGTTTGAGCAAGGTCTGGGAGTTGGTGATGGATAGAGAAGCCTGGTGTGCTGCAGTCCATGAGGTTACAAACAGTCAGATATGACTGAGTGACTGAACTGAAATATTATATGTTTTGGTAACTCCACTCCTAGATATACATCCAAAGAATGTAAAAGGGGTGTTCACGTATGTAATTGTACACCAACATTTACAGCAGCAGTGTTCTTGATAGCCCAAGTTAAAAACAATGAAAATGTCCACCAACAAGTGAACGGAAGAGCAAATAGGGCAGTTCCATCCATGAGATGCATTACTCTGCCATATAAAGGAATATAGTAAAATAATGCCACAGCTTCAGAAAAAAAGTAGTAGGGGGCTTTTTCAAAAACTTAAACACAGAGTTAACATAGAATCCATCAATTCCGGTCCAGGTTATACACTCAAAATATTTAAAACAAAAAACTGGAACAGATATTCAAACCCCGTATTCATAGCAGCATTATTCATAGTAACCAAAAGGTGGAAGCAGCACAAGTGTACAACAGATGACTGGATAAGCATGATGTAGTATATACACAATGGGATATGATTCAACTTTTAAAAACAAGATAACTCTCATACATGCTATAATGTAGATGAGACTTCAAGACATTAGGTGAAGTGAAACAGGCCTGACACAAAAGGAAAAATGTTCTATGATTCCACTAGTATGAGATATCCATATAAGACAAATTCCAAGTAGAATAAGATGGCCAGTGATTGGGGGTTGTGAGTATTTAATGGTTACAGTGTCACTTCAGGAAAAGGAAAAGATTCTGGAAAAGAATGGTGGGGAAATTTTAACAATGTGAGTGCAGTTAATGCTATAGAAGTTCATACTTAAAATGACTTAAATAATAAATGTTGTTATATGTTTGTAAGCACAGTGAAAAAAAGTGACACATGACACATCATGGAAAAGCACTAAAAACATTCTCAGTGAAAGAACCCACACGAAAAAGCCAACCAGATCATAGTCATCTTGTCAGTTTTAATCCATGAAGGTTTTTAACATGAGGGAAAGCTCCATTGATGGCTCCAGAAAAAGAAAACTGCATTAGAATGAAGAAACACAGTTGCACAAAGCTTGGGAAGCTGATGAAAGTTGAACTGGTCCTATGGATAGGATTGTAATGTGGAAACCATAATTATGCCCCATTTTGGGGTTATGGGCTGGTTCCCCGGGAAAGTGACCATGTTTTGGGTAAAACACATTGCGGTATTTGGTGTGAATGTAGAAAACTTTGTACCACTATTTAAAGTAGACGTGTTTGAAATTTTACTAGAAAGTATGTTACTTTTCAATACAGCCATGTAAGTCACATGCCAGAGAATCAGAGATGACATCGAACATTGCAATGGAGGCCAAGACTTAACCAAACCAAATTCAGCTAAAGTAGTTTGAAGCTAATTGCCTTGTACTAGTCCACATGGTATTAAAAGGCACCATAAGAAGAGTATATTAGTAGGCACCATGCCCTGGGTGCTCCGGATGACCAGATGGAACTGAAACTATGAGATGTCTTAATTCTAGTTTTCCACATAACACTACAGCAAAACAACTGTCAGAACTAAAAAGTGAATTCACGGACTTGCCTGGCAGTCCAGGGGTTAAGACTGCACTTCCACTGCAGGGGGTACAGGTTTGATCCTTGGTCAGGGAAATAAGATCCAACATGTCGAGCTGCAGGGCCAAAAAAAAAAAAAAAAAAAGTCAGAAGAACTGCAAGATCATTTATAATTCTCTACACTAATAATGAACTATCAGAAAGAGAAATGAAGAAAATAATCCCTTTTACAATTGCATCCCCTCCCCCACATAACTAGAAATCTAACCAAGGACTTGAAAGACCTGCAAGCTAAAAACTACAAGACAATGATCAAAGAAACTGAATGGACACTAGTAAAAAGATATTGCATGCTTATGGGTGAAAATACCATTAAAATATCGATTCTAACCAAAGCAACGTACACATTCATGCAATCACTGCCAACATTTCAATGACATTTTTCACAGAAACAAAAGCAATCTTCACGTCTGTGTGGAGCCACAAAGGAACCAGAAGAGACAAAGGGATCCTGAGAAAGCAGAACAGGCTGGTGGCATGTCTATACATGACTTCAATCTAGAATATGGACCTAAAGTCAAGAGAAGATGTGTGGAATTGGCACAGAAATAGTCAAGAGAGCTCAGAAGTAAATGTACAGGTGCATGGTAATTAATTTATTTTTTTTCTCTAAGTAAATGCTGGCTGACCCCCAGGCTACCCATTCCTGAACCTCATCCACCCTTCATTGATAAAACACTTGAATGTGTGCAAAGACCTCACAGACTGGAGAAAAATTGTAGCCACTCCAGCATCAGCATGCTTACTGACGTGGCTCCAGTAGGTCAGGCAGAATGGTCCTGGCCTGGGTGATCTGGAAGCTTTGCACTTTCCTACCTGAGTTACCCCTCCTGTCCTGTTCCATTGCCTGTTTTCTTGCTTCCTCATCTCTGCCTGAGAAGATTTCCAATGGCAGGAACAGGTGACACAGCCCATCCTTAGCAAGTGACAGCCTAGCACCTCCTGCAGGAGGTCCAGCAGAGCCCAACACAGACCCAATCCCCCGAAACACCATGGGCCCTCACTCTCTCTTATCAAACCAGCCCTGCAACATCTAAGCAGAAACCAGCATCAGGTACAGCTGCAGGCACTTGAGGGGTTTATATAGACCTCAACCCAGGCACACATCCAAAGGGCAGGCCAGTCAGGTGAGCCAATCTGCCCATCTGGGCTTGTGGTTTCAGAAAATGGGCCTCGTTGTCCTGGCTAGGGTTCCAGGCACAGGTGTGGGTCCTTTGGGTCAGGATGGATATGGGGCTGCTGCTCTGACTTGTTTTCTAATCTTTTTATCTGACCTATAAGTGGGAGAGGATTTCAGGAAGGCCTTCTTCTAATGAGAGGGACCCAGGGGTCAGGGAGAGGATGGGTGGTGGGTGGAGACAGACTCAGTGCCCAGGTGCTATGGGACCCTCTGGAAAACCTGCTGGAAGGAGGCTGCAACCAGTGAAGCCCAAGGTCACAAACCTATCCTGAAGCTGCTGTATGTTCCCTCAGGTCCTCCTCTGAGGGTCTCAAGGTCAGATCTGTCCAACAGAGGAGCTGGGGGCTCTGTGCACAGTTCCTGGGTGCTGAGCCCTGCAGGGTACCTGCCCAGGTGAGCCCCATATCCTGGGAGGCACCTGCCCATAAGAACCATGTATCCTGGGAGGGGCGAGTGAACAAGCATTCTCTCTGTGCAGTCATCACAGAGTAGCTTAGTGACTCTCACGTGGGCAGTGCTGGAATTAGATGAGGACAAGGACACGTTGGGGGACGTTCCCTGAAACACCCCCAGGCCCATCCAGAGTGAAGAGTTCAGTAGGTGGGTGCTGGTTGCTGTGCTGGAGTGGGAGGCTTCATGGGTGCCTCTTGTTTCTTCACCTGACACCACAGAGGCCTCTGCAGGACACAGAGGACACCTGCCCAGGGACGGTGGGAGCTCCTGGTGACCAGGCACGGGGCGTGAGACAGAAGGACCAGGCTGAGGGGGGGCCTTTCTGCTCTGAGCTGGGAGCTGGACAAGCAAGCAAGTGTGAGTGTGATCCAGGAAAGTGGCCCTGGTGATGGGAGGCTTGTTGAGGCCGTCTGAGCACGAGTTGGAAAAGAATTTCCAGACATAGAGCAATTCAGAAGGGAGTGAGTTTTTATTAAGAACAAAGAGCAGAGATAAAGTGGGCACTGTGAACTCAGGGGGCCAACCACGTGACAGACTAGGGAAAGTTGACTGATTTCCTGGGTTAAGAGCCAATTTTTACAGTTTCAACACAAAGAAAATTCCTGCTAGAAGGTTGATATTAGGTGATTGGATGGGGTACCATAGGGTGTTTACTGGAGTGGGCATCTTTGCCTGGTAGGGAGTCAGGAAGCTCATTAGCGATGATCAGGTGCTTTTTGCAACAGTTGCAATGGGGGCCCAGTCAGATTCACAGGTGACCTTGTTTCTGGGCCCCACTTCTGTGGCCTTGGTGTGAGGCCTCCCAGCTGTGGCCTTGGGGAAGGAGTCACCTCAGCAAAACTGACCCTGCTTCAGAGTAAAAGTTCCATCAAGTTTTCCCTCCAGGAGAAATCTAGTGACCCTAGATCTGTTTGGAACAGTCTTGGACACTGCAGAGACACGTACTGACTGTGAACCTGGATATTGAACCTTGTTGGCAAAATTCACCTTTTCTGGCTGTTGGCATTAAAAGGCTGTGGGCTGACAGCTGCCTGAGAATCCATCCAATTGACAATATCCTACTTATGTCATAAATGGGTTTGGTCAAATTATTTCTATTTCTATGCAAACAGGCAGCTTCCAACTTCTTGTGCCAGGGTCATTTCCAATAGATTGTCAACTATTCAAGGTAACAACATTATGGCACTCAGCACTTTTAGATAATTTCCTAAGCCTTTTTCCTTAGGGACAGACCCAATATGAGCTAGGAATGTGTTCAAAAGGCTCGGAAAGTTCAAGAAAATACACTGGCTATGACTGGAAATTAGGGTCTCTGTGCAAACCTGGAGTTCTGACATCTTACAATCTAGACAGTTCCTGATAGACAAATGCATGAAAAACACTCTACTTTTATGTTTTTTTTTCATCAAAGGAGCATAGGTTTCCTAGCATTCTGTGTGCTGAGAGTAACTCACTGCTCTAAAATGCTTGCTTCGATTTCATTTTTCAGTAAGAACTTCCCCTGACTGCATTACAGTCAGGACGGTCCCACACTCATAGGGAAAAAGCAAACTAACATCCAAACGTTTGTTCCATCAGGTTTTCTCTGCAGGAGAGATCCAGTGATCCTAGGTCTGTCTGGAAAACGCTTGGATACTGCATGGACACATACTGCGTGTGAAGCTGGATCCTGGACCTTGTTGGCTAAATCAGCATTTTCTTTCAGGTGGTCCTAAAATGGAGCAGAGTAGCAACTGCCTGAAGATCCATCCAGTTGCTGTTTTCTTACTTGTGACAGCAATATCTTTGGTTAGACCTCTTGGATTTCTGCAGCGAACAAGGGGCTTTCAATTCCTTGCCACTGGATCATTTCCAATGGCAGGTAAACTCATTAGGTAACCAGACTAGATGGCACTCAGCACTCTCAGACACACTGCTACAGCCTTTCTCTTCATAGTCAGTCCCAGGATGACCTAGGAATGGGTTCGCTAGTATCAGAAATGCGAGGAAACATACTGGCTATGACTCTGAAAATTAGATGCTCTGTGCAAATCTGGAGTTTTAACATTTTAGAATCTAGACAGTTTCTGATAGATGTCTGAAATGCACTCTTTTTTTTTTTTTTTTTTTTCATTCATCAAGGAAACATAGATTTCACAGCATTATGTTTGCTGTAAGTGACAGACTGCTTGGAAATTCTTGCCTGGAGGTCATTTTGAAGTAACAATTTCCCCTCCCCCCTGTTACCATGGGAAATGCCCCCACACTGACAGAGAAAAGTAAACAAATGTCAAAACATCTGTTCCATGAAGTCCCCTGTAGGAGGAATCCAGTGATCTTAAGTCTGTCTGGAAACTTCTTGGATAGTGCTTGGACACATGCTCAGTGTGAACCTGGATTCTGGAACTTGTTGGCAAATTAGAATTTTCTCTGTGTTGGCCACAGTAGACTGGGGTTTAGCAACTCCTTGAAAATCAGTACAATTGCTCTTTTCCCACTAATGACAGCAATAGCTTTGGTCAAAACACTGGAATTTCTGAAGCAAGCAGGCAGCGTGCAACTGCTTGTGGCCAGATCATTTCCATTGGAATGCCAATTAAACTACTTAAAAACAGTATGGCACTCAGCTGTGCCAGACACACTTTTCCAGACTCTTTCCTCATAGGGAGTCACAGTAAGATAGAGTACTGTGCTCATGAACCATGGAAAGTTCAGGGAAACTTACTGGCTGTGTCTCTGGAATTTAGGGCGTCTGTGGAAGCGTGGTCTTCTCACATCTTAGAATCCAGACAGCAGTCATGGAAAGAGAGATGCCTGAAGAGCACCCTATTCATTGCCGCTCATTCCACGAATGAACACACGTGTCCCAGCATTCTGTTTGCTGAGAGTAACCCGCTAAGTGGAAACCCTTGCCTGGAAGTCATTATTAAGTAAAAAATTCCCCTCACGTGTGTTACAGTAGGGAAGGCTCCCACACTCACAGGGAAAAGCAAGCAAACATCAAAATGTCTCTTCCATCAATTTTTCTCTGTCAGAAGGATCCAATGGCCCCAGGTCTCTCTGGAAATTTTTGGATACTGCAGGGAAACATACTGACTGTGAACCTGAATATTTGACCTTCTTGACAAAATTAGCATTGTCTCTCTTTTGGCACTAACAGGATGTGCGCTGGCAGCTGCCTGATAATCCATCCAATTGATATTTTCCTACTTCTAACATCAATAGGTTTGGTCAAATCTTTCAAATTTCTGACACGAGCAGGTGGCTTGAAACCCCATTGGGCTGGATCATTTCCATTCAAATGTCAAATAATCTAGGTAACAACAGTATGGCTCTCAGCACTCTTAGACAATTTCACAGCCTGTTTCCTCTGAATCACACCCAATAGGAGCCAGGAATGTGTTCATTAGGCTCTGAAAGTGCAATGAAACATACTAGCTATGACTTTGGAAATTAGGGCCTTTGTGCAAACCTGGAGTTCTGACATCTTAGACATATTTCCTGATAGACAGATGCCTGAAAAAAACCCTCTTTTATGCCTTTCGTGCATTGAAGTAACATAGTTATTCCAGATTTCTGTGTGATGAGAGTAACACACTGGTTGAAAATCCTTGCTTGAAGGTGATTTTCAGTAACAATTTCCCATGACTGTGTTACTGTAGGGAAGACCCCAAACACACAGGAAAAAAGAAAAAAACCAACCAAATGTCTGTTCTATCAAGTTTTCTCTGTAGGAGAGATCCAATGATCCTCAGTCTGGAAAATCCTAGGATACAACAGGGACACATACTGAGTGTGAATCTGCATCCTTGAATTTGTTGGCAAAATTATCCATTTTTGTCGGTTGGATCTAAAAGAGTGCGGCCTTAGCAATTGCCTGAAAATCCATCCAATTGCTCTCTTCTTAATAATGACAGTGATAATATTGGTCAAACCGTTGAGATTTCTAAAGCAAGCAGGCGGCTCGCTACTCCTATCTGCTGGCCCATTTCCAGTGGAATGTCACCTCATCTAGTTAAGCACTGTATGGCACCCAGCCCTCTCAGACATACTCCTGCATCCTGTTTCCTCATGGGCAGTCCCAGTTTGAATAAGGAATGTGTTTAAAGCCTTGAAAAGTGCAGGGAAACACAGTGCCCTAACTCTGGAAGTTAGGACTCTAGGAAAGACTTGAAGTTTCATGCCTTGGGTTCTAGACAGTTCCTGACAGATAGAGGCCTAAAAATGCACTCCTTATGGATGCCTTTCCTTTCTCGAGGGAACATAGCTTTCCCAACATTCTGTGTGCTGAGAGTCACACGGTGCTTGAAAACACTTGCTTGTAGGTCAGTAGAAAATTCCCCTGACGGTGCAATGGTAGGGAAGGCTCCCACACTCACGGGGAAAGGCAAACCAACATCCAAACGTGGACTCCATCACATTTTGTCTTTAGTTGAGATCAAGTGAGCCTAGGTCTGTCTGGAAAATTCGTGGGTATTGTGGGGACACATGATGAGTTTGAACTTGTATATATGAACTTGGCAAAATTCTCATTTTTATCTCCCATACTCATTTTGGGACCACATTGGTTCTAAAATGGTGCAGTGTAGCAAATCCTTGAAAATCAATCCAATTGCTGTTTTTTTACTTTGACAGGGATAGATTTGTCCACCCTTTGGAATTTCAGAAGCAAGCAGGTTGCTCACCACTCCAGGCAGTAGCCGATTTCCATTGTATTGGCCCCTCATGCAGGTAAGCACAGTATGCCTCCCAACACACTTGGATACACTCGTGCCGCCTGTTTCTTCAGGAGCAGTCCCAGTATATACTTGGAAAGTGTTTACAAGCCTCGAAAAGTTCAGGGAAACACACTGCCCTGACTCTGGGTGTTAGGATCCCTAGGAAAGACTGAAGGTCTCCCGACTTAGAATGTAGACAGCTCCCGATAGATAGAGGGCTGAAAACACTCTCTGTTGATGCATTTCTTTTCTTGAAGGAACATAACTTTCCAAATATTTTGTGTGCAGAGAGACACACACGGCTTGAATATGCTTGCATGGAGGTCATTTTTCAGTAGCACTTTCCCCTGATGGTGTGACTATGAGAACGCCCCACTCCCCATTCATAGAGAAAGACAAATTAGCATCCAAACATCTGTTCCATCACATTTTCTCAGTAGGATCAATCCAGTGAGACTAGTTCTGTCTGTAAACTTTGTGGATACTGCGTGGAGATATCCTGAGTCTGAATATGGATACCGGATTTTGGGGGCAAAAATGACATTTTTTTCTCTTGATTCAGGAAAATACTACGGCCTTGCAACTGCTTGGAAATCCATCCAATTGCTGTTTTCTTCCTTCTGACAATGATAACTTTGGTCCATCCTTTGGGATTTCTGTATCAAGCAGGTGACTCACCACTCCTAGACTTTGGCCATTCCCAGAGGACTGTCATCTCATCTAGGTAAGCACAGTATGGAACCATACACTCTCAGACACTCTCGTACAGTCTGTTTCCTCATGGGCAGTCCCTATATGACCTAGGATGTCTTTGGGAGACTTGGAAAGTGCAGGAAACACAGTGCCTTGACTCCGGTAGTTAGGTCCCCTGGACAAGCCTGGAGTAAATGTTAGATTCTAGACAGTTCCTAATAGATATAGGCCTAATAACACACTCTCTGTTGATGCCTTTTCTTCCTTGAAGAAACATGCTTTCCCCTGCATTCTCTGTACTGAGAGTCACACACTGCTTGAAAAAGCTCTTTGGAGGTCATTTTTCAGTAGAAACTTCCTCTGACAGTATAACCTTAGGGAAGGCCCCCACACTCACTGGAAAAGGCACACCAACATCCAAACTTCTGTTGCATCACATTTTGTCTCTAGGAGTGATCCAGAGAACCTAGGTCTGTCTAGAAAATCGTGTATACTGCAGGACCACATCCTAAGTGTGAACCTGGATACCAGAAATGGTGGAACAATTCGCACTTTTCTTTTGGTTTGTCCTAAAACTATGTGGCCTGGCACCTGCTTGAAAATCCATGTAATTGCTGTTTTCTTACTTTGAACAGCAATAACTTTGGTTCACCCTTTGGGATTTCTGAAGCAAGCAAGCAGATCACCTCTCCTAGTCACGGGCCTATTTCCAGTGGAATGTCACCTTATCTAAGTAAGCACATAATGGCCCCTCTGTATACTCAGGCACACTCCCTGTTTCTGTCATCATGGACAGCCCCTGTGTGACCTAGGAATATGTTTACAAAGCATTTAGGGCAGGGAAGACACTGGCCTGACTCTGGAAGTTCGGTTCTCTGGGAAGGCTGGAGGGCTCTCTTGTTAGAATCAAGACAGTTCTTCATAGATAGAGGCCTGAAAACACACTCTCTGTTGATACCCTTCCTTCCTCGAAGAAACAGTACTTTCCCTGTATTCTGTGAACTGAGAGTCACACATTGCTTGAAACCGTTTGCTTGCCGGTCATGTCTTAGTAGCAATTTCTTGTGATGTTGTGACAGTAAGGATGTCCCCCACACTCACAGGATAAGGCAATCCAAGATCCAAACGTCTGTTCCATCACATTTTCTTGATAGGAGCAACCAGTGAGCCTAGGTCTTTGTGAAATATGGGTAGATACAACAGAGACACCTTCTGAGTCTGACAGTGGATACCGGACCTTGATGGCCAAATTTGCAACTGCTAGAAAATCCATACAAAATGCTTTTTTTTTTTTTTTTTTTTTTTCTGACAGTGATTGCTTTTTTTGACCCACCTTTGGGATTTCAGAAGCAAGAAGGCGGCTCACAAGTGCTGTTGATGGCCTCTTTGCAATGGAATGTCACCTCACCTGGGTAACAACAGTATGGCACCCAGCAGTCTGAACACATTCCTGCAGCCTGTTTCCTCATGGACAGTTCTGGGATGATGTAGGAATGTGGTTAAAAGCCTGGGCTACTGCAGGGAAACACACTTCCCTGACTCTGCAAGTTAGGTCCTCAGGGTAAGACTGGAGGTCTCACATCTTGAATCTAGACAATTCTTGATAGATAAAGGAATGAAAATTCATTGTCTGCTGATGTATTTCTTTCCTTCAAGGAACATTGTTTTCCCAACATTCTGCTTCCTGAGTGTCACACACTTGCTTGGAGGTCATTTATCACTAAGAATTTCCCCTGAAGATGTGACTGGAGGGAAAGCCCCACAAACACAGTAAAAGGGAACCACATCCAAATGTCTGTTCCATCACATTTGCTCTGTAGGGGAAATATAGTGAGCCTAGTCCTTCCTGGAAAATTCTTGGATTCTGCAGGGACACATCCTGAATGTGAATCTTGATAGCGATCTTGGTGGCAAAATTTGCATTATTATCTCCATTGGGCTTAAAACGTTGTGGCCTAACAACTGCTTGAAAGTTCATTTAATGCCTGTTTTTCTTACTTCTGACAATGATAGCTTTGTTCCACCTTTCTGGATTTCTGAAGCAACAGGCGGTTCATAACTCCTAGTCCCTGGCCCATTTCCAGTGGAAGGTCAGTTCATTTGGTAAGGACAGAATGACACACAGCACACACGGACACTCTTCCATAGCCTGTTTCATCATGGGCATTCCTGAGTGATCTTAGAATGTGCTTACAAGGCTCAGAATTTGCAGGGAAACACTGCCCAGACTCTGGAAGATGGGTCCTCTGGACAAGCCTGGAGATCTCACATCTTAGAATATAGACAGATCCATCTTAGATATACAGATCCTGATATATAGAGGCCTGAAAACACACTCTCTATTGATGCCTTTCTTTCCTCGAATGAACATAGCTTTCCCAGCATTCTGTGTTCTGAGCGTCACATACTGCTTGAAAATGCGTGCCTGGAAGTCATTTTTCAGTAGCAATTTCCCTTGATGGTTTGACCATAGGGAAGTCCACCACACTCACAGGAAAAGGCAAAACATCATCCAAACGTCTATTCCATCATGTTTCTCTGTAGGAGACATCCTAGGGTTAGGGTTAGGGTTAACCTAGGTCTGTCTTGAAAATTCTTCAGTGCTGTGGGGACACATCCTAAGTGTGAACCTGGGTAATGGACCGTGGTGGGAAAATTCACATTGTCCTCTAGGTTGGCCCTAAAATGTTGGGAAAGCAATTGCCCTTTGAGTAAGGAAAGGAATCAACAGAGAGTGTGTTTCCAGGCCTCTATCTATTAGGAACTGTCTAGATTGTAAGACGTGAGACCTCCAGTCTTGCCCAGATGACCTAACATCCTGAGTCAGGACATATGTTTCCATACAATCCCTGGCCTTGTAAATACATTCCTAGGTCATACCAGGACTGCCAGTGAGGAAACAGGCTGTAGGACTGTGTCTGAGAGAGCTGGGTGCCATGTGGTGCTACTTACATTATGTGATATTTCACAGGAAAGGGACCACCAGATAGAAGTGACAAGCGGACTGCTTCCTTCAGAAATTACATGGGTGGACCAAATCTATCTCTGTCAGAAAAAAAAAAAACAAGTACTGGATGGATATTCAAACAGTTGCTCTGCCAAACCGTTTTAGTGCCAACTGAGAGAAAGAGGTGAATTTTGTCCTGTATTCAGGTTCACACTCAGGATGTGACCCCACAGGATCCAAACTTTTCCAGATAGACCTGGGTTCACTGGGCCTCTCTAACCGAGAAAACGTGATGGAACAGGCAATTGGATGATTACTTGCCTGTCTTGTGATTGTGGGGGGGCTTCCCTACTATCACAGGCTCAGGGGAAATTGCGACTGAGAAAATGAACTCCCAGCAAAAAATGAACTCCAAAACATTTACAAGCAGTGTGTGACTGTGTGACTCTCAGCACACAGTATATTGGGAAAGTTATGTTCCTTCAATGAAGAAAATCATCAACAGAGAGTGTGTTTTTTATAGCAGGAATTGTTCAGCTTCTAAGATGTGAGCGCTCAGGCCAGCTTAAAGGTCCTAAGTTCCAGAGTCAGGACAGTGTGTCTTGCTGCACTTTCTGAGACTTCTAAATGCATTCCTAGGTCATACCAGGTCTGCTCCTAAGGAAGGATGCTGAGGGAGTGTATCAGAGTGTGCTGGGTGAAATACGGTGGTCACATAGATGAGGTGTCATTCCACTGGAAATGGGCCTGCAGCTAGAAGTTGCAAGCCATTCACATGCTTCAGAAATCCCAAAAGGTTAACCAAAGCTAGCATTGTCAGAAGTAAGAAAACAGCATTCAGATGGAATTTCAAGCAGTTGCTCGGCTGCACTGTTTTAGGGCCAAGTGAGAGAAAATGCATATTTTATTTTAACACCAAAATCTGGTATAGATTCAAACATATGTGTTGCCCCTCAGTGTCCACGAATTTTCTAGATAGACTTACATTGAATGGATGGCCCCTACCAAGAAAACGTGATTGAACATACGTTTGCAAGTGCTTTTGAATTTACCTGTGAGTGTGGCGCCTTCCCTACAGTCACACCTCCAGGGGAAATTGCTAATGAAAAATGACCTCCAACAAGCGTTTTCAAGCAGTGTGTGACACATCAGGCACACAGAATGCTGAGAAAGCTATATTTCTTTGAGCAAGGAAAGGCATCTCGAGAGAATATGTTATCAGGCCTCTACCTGTCATGAACTTTCTAGATACAGACATGTGAGTCCTCCAAGTTTCCCAGAGGACCTAATTACCAGAGTCAGGGCAGTGTGTTTTTCCCACCACTTTCTGAGATTTGTAAACACATTCCTAGGTCATACCAGATCTGACCATGAAAAGTCAGGCTGCAAGAGTGTCTCAGAGTGCTGGGTGACATATTCAGTGCTGGGTGACATATATTGTGCTAACCTAGATGAGATGACATCCCCCTGGAAAGGGGCCAGTGGCTTGGAGTGGAGAGCCTCCTGCTTGATTCATAAATCCCAAAGGGGGCACCAACACTATCACTTTCAGAAGTAAGAAAACAGCAATTAGATGCATTTTCAGGCAGTAACTAGGTCTAACCGTTTTAGGGCCAACTGAGAAAAAAAAAAAAATGCAAATTTGCTGCCAAGGTCCGGTATCCAGGTTCAAACATAGGATGTGTAGGAACAGTATCCATGAGTATTCTAGACAGTTAGGTTGAATGGATCGCTCCTATCAAGAAAACGTGATTGAGCAGACGTCTGGATAATCCTTTGCCTTTTCCTGTGAGTGTGGCGGTCTTCCCTAAGGTCACAACATCAGGGGAAGTTGCTACTGAAAAATTACTTCCAACAAGCGTTTTCAAGCAGTGTGTGACTCTGAGCTCACAAAAGCTGGGAAAATTATGTTCCATCCAGGAAGGTAAGGCATCAAAAGAGAGTGATTTATCAGGTCTCTGTGTATCACAAACTGTATAGACTCAAAGATGTGAGACTTCCAGGTTTGCCCTGAGGACCCAAATTCCAGAGTCAGAACATTGTATTTCCCTACACTTTCTGAGATTGCATCCAAGTACCATATTTTGTACTCTATTGTTGACCATGATGGCTACTCCATTTCTTTTAACAGGTTCCTGCCCACAGTAGTAGGTATAATGGTCATCTGAGTTAAATTCACCCATTCCTGTCCATTTTAATTTGCTGATTCCTAGAATGTTGACATTCACTCTTGCCATCTCCTGTTTGACCACTTCCAATTTGCCTTGATTCATTGACCTAACATTCCAGGTTCCTATTCGATATTGCTCTTTACAACATCGGACCTTGCTTCTATCACCAGTCACATCCACAACTGGGTATTGTTTTTGCTTTGGCTCTATCCCCTCATTCTTTCTGGAGTCATTTCTCCACTGAGCTCCAGTAGGATATTGGGCACTGACCTGGGGAGTTCCTCTTTCAGTATCCTATCATTTTACCTTTTCATATTGTTGATGGGGTCCTCAAGGCAAGAATACTGAAGTGGTTTGCCATTCCCTTCTCCAGTGGACCACATTCTGTCAGACCTGTCCACCATAACCGGTCTGTCTTGGGTGGCTCCACACGGCATGGCTTAGTTTCATTGAGTTAGACAAGGTTATGGTCCGAGTGATCAGAATGGCTAGTTTTCTGTGATTATGATTTCAGTGTCTGCCCTTTGATGCCCTCTCACAACACCTACCATCTTACTTGAGTTTCTCTTACCTTGGACGTGGGGTATCTCTTTACAGCTGCTCCAGCAAAGCAGAGCAACTCCTCCTTACCTTGGACAACGGGTGTCTCCTCAGGCCGCCCCTCCTGACCTTGAATGTGGAGTAGCTCCTCTCAGTCCTCCTGCACCCGTGCAGCTGCTGCTCTTTGGACGTGGGATTGCTCCTCTTGGCCACAGCCCCTGACCTTGGGCATGGGTGGCTCCCCGCAGCCACTGCAACTGACCATGGGCGAGAGGTAGCTCCTCCATGCTTCTGCTTGCATGTCCATCACAGCCTGCACCATTTGAATGCAGAGTTCCAAATAATAGCAAGGAGAGATAAGAAAGCCTTACTCTGATCAATGCAAAGAAATAGAGAAAAACAACAGAATGGGAAAGACTAGAGATCTCTTCAAGAAAATTAGAAATACCAAGGGAACATTCCATGTGAAGATGGGTTCAATAAAGGACAGAAATGCTATGGATTTAACAGAAGCAGAAGATATTAAGAAGAGGTGGCAAGAAAACACAGAAGAACTGTACAAAAAAAAAAAAGATTTTCATGGCCCAGATAATTACGATGGGGTGATCACTCACCTAGAGCCAGACATCCTGGAATGTGAGGTCAAGTGGGCCTTAGAAAGCATCACTACAAACAAAGCTGGTGGAAGTGATGGATTCCAGTTAAGCTATTTCAAATCCTAAAAGACGATGCTGTGAAAAAGTGCTGTACTTAATAGGTCAGCAAATTTGGAAAACTCAGCAGTGGCCACAGGACTGGAAAAGGTCAGTTTTCATTCCAATTCCAAAGAAAGGCAATAGCAAAAAAAAAAAAAAACTACTGCACAATTGCACTCATCTCACATGCTAGTAAAGTAATGCTCAAAATTCTCCAAGCAAGGCTTCAGCAATACATGAACCGTGAACTTCCAGATGTTCAAGCTGGGTTTAGGAAAGGCAGAGGAACCAGAGATCAACCTGCTAACATCTGCTGGATCATTGAAAAAGAGAGTCCCAGAAAAACATCTATTTCTGCTTTATTGACTATGCCAAAGCCTTTGACCGTGTGTATCACAATAAACTGTGGGAAATTCTGAAAGAGATGGGACTACCAGACCACCTGACCTGCCTCTTGAGAAACCTATGTGCAGGTCAGGAAGCAACAGTTAGAACTGGACATGGAATAACAGATTGGTTCCAAATAGGTTCCAAATAGGTAGGAGTACATCAAGGCTGTATATTGTCACCCTGCTTATTTAATTTATATGCAGAGCACATCATGAGAAACACTGGGTTGGAAAAAGAACAAGCTGGAATCAAGATTGCCAGGAGAAACATCAATAACCTCAGATATGCAGATGACACCACTCTTATGGAAGAAACTGAAGAGGAACTAAAAAGCCTCTTGATGAAATTGAAAGAGGAGAGTGAAAAAGTTGGCTTACAGCTCAACATTCAGAAAACTAAGATCATGGCATCTGGTCCCGTCACTTCATGAAAAATAGATGGGAACACAGTAGAAACAGTGTCATACTTTGTTTTGGGGGGGGGGCTCCAAAATCACTGCAGATGGTGATTGCAGCCATGAAATTAGAAGACGCTTACTTCTTGGAAGGAAAGTTATGACCAACCTAGATAGCATATTGAAAAAAGCAGAGGCATGCCTTTGCCAACAAAGGTCCATCTGGTCAAGGCTATCAGTTTTTTTTCCAGTGGTCATGTATGAATGTAATAATAGTTGGTTGGACTGTGAAGAAAGCTGAGCACTGAAGAATTGATGCTTTTGAACTGTGGTGTTGAAGAAGACTCTTGAGAGTCCCTTGGACTGCAAGGACATCCAACCAGTCCATCCTAAAGGAGATCAGTCCTGGGTGTTCATTGGAAAGACTGATGCTGAAACAAACTCCACTACTTTGGCCACCTGATGCGAAGAGTTGATTCATTGGAAAAGACCCTGATGCTGGGAGGGCTTGGGGGCAGGAGGAGAAGGGGGTGGCAGAGGATGAGATGGCTGGATGGCATCACCAACTCGATGGTCATGAGTTTGAGTAAACTCCGGGAGCTGGTGATGGACAGGGAGGCCTGGCGTGCTTCGATTCATGGGGTCCCAAAGAGTCGGATAAAACTGAGCGTCTGAATGGAACTGAACACTTTCTGAGCATTATGAACACATTCCTAGGTCATACCAGAAGTGCCCTTAAGAAAGACAGGCTGCAGGAGGGTTTCTGAGATTGCTGGGTGCTGGGTGCCATGCTGCACTTACCAAGATGATGTAGCATTGCATTGTAAATGGGTCAGCAGCTACAAGTTGCTAGCTGCTTACTTGCTTCAGAAATCCCAAAGGGTGTACCAAGCTATAACTGCCAGAAGTAAGAAACCAGCAGCTAAATGCATTTCCAGGTAGTTGTTATGCTGTACAGTTTTTGGCCAACTAAGAGGGAAATGTGAATTTTGCCACCAAGGTCCACTGTCCATGTTCACACCCAGGATGTGTCCACTCATGACCCAAGAATTTTCCAGCAGACCTAGGCACACTGAATCTCCACTACAGAGAAAACATGATGGAACTGACGTTTGGATGTTGCTTTTCCTTTTCCTGTGAGTTTGGTGGCCTTCCCTATAGTCACACTATCAGGAGCAATTGCTAAAAAAAAATGACTTCCAACAAGTGTTTTCAAGCAGTATGTGACTCTATGGACATGGAAAGCTGGAAACCTATGTTCCATTGAGGAAGGGAATGTATTTATAGACAGTGTGTTTTCAAGACTTTATCTATTAGGAACTGTCTAGCTTCCAAGATGTGAATTCTCCATATTTGCCCAGAGGACCTCACTTCCGACGTCAAGGCAATGTGTTTTCCTGCAACTTTTGAGCTTTGTAAACACATTTCTTGGTCATACCAGGACTGCCCATGAGGAAACCTGCTCTCTATATCAGGATCTGTCTAGATACTAAGATGTGAGACCTCTAGGTTGGTACAGAGGACCTAAATTTCAGAGCAAGAGCAGTGTGTTTTTGAGCATTTCCTGAGCTTTGTAAACACATTTCTGAGCAATGCCAGGACTGCTCATGAGGAAACAGGCTTCAGGTGTGTGTCTGAGAGTGCTGAGTACCATACTGTGCTTACCTAGATGAGGTAACTTTCCACGGCAAATCGGCGAGTGCCTAGGAGTTGTGAGCCACCAGCTTGCTTCAGAAATCCTGAATGGTGGACCAAAGGTTGCACTGTCAGAAGTAAGAAAAAAAAAAATTTGGATGGATTTTCAAGCAATTGCTAGCCACACCTCGTTATGGCACCCAGAGAGAAAAATACAAATTGTGCACCCTAGGTCCGGTATTCAGGTTCACACACGGGATGTGTCCCCTCATGATTCAAGAAATTTCCAGACAGACCTATGTTCACTAGAGTTCTTCTACAGAGAAAACTGGTTGGAACAGCCATTTGGAGATTGCTTTGCCTTTCTCTGTTAGTGTGGGACCCCTACCTATGGTCACAGCCTCAAGGAGATATTGCCACTGAAAATAAACTTCCAAGCAAGCACTTTTCAAGCAGAGTGCGACTCTCAGGTCACAGAATGTGAAGAAAGCTATCTTCCTTTGAAGAAGGAAAGACATCCACAGAGTGTTTTTTTTCCTCTATCTTGCAGGAAATTTTTGAGCTCTAAAACATGAGACCAGCATGTCTGCTGAGAGGACCTAAATTCCTGAGTCTGGGCCGTGTGTCTGAGTCCTGTAATTTCTCCCTGTAATTTTTTTGGCAAACACACATTCCTAGGTCATAACGGTACTGACCATGAGAAAGCTGGCAGCAGGAGTGTGCCTGAAAGGGCTGAGTGCCTTACTGTGGTCAACTGTGTGAGTGGACATTCCAGTGACAGGCTCAAAGCTACAAGGTGTGAGCCACCCGCTTGCTTCAGAAAACCCAAAAGGTAGAGCAAACCTAGCTCTGTCAGAGGTAAGAAAATAGCAATTGGATGGATTTTCAAGCTGTTGCTAGGCTGAACCACTTTAGGGCCCCCTGAAAGAAAAATGTGAATTGTGCCCAGTAGGTCAGGTATCCAGGTTCAAACACAGGGTGTGTCCCGGCAGGATCCAAGAATTTTCCACAGAACTAGGCTCACTAGACCTCTCCTGCTGGGAAGATGGGATGGAACAGACATTGGAAGTTGGTTTGCCCCTCCCTATTGTCACAGACTCAAGGAGATAGTGCCCCTGAAAGATGACCTCCAAGCAAGCACTTTTCAGGCAGTGTGTGATGTGTGATCAGTTCACAGATGCAGGGAAAGATATCTTCCTTCAAGGAAAGAAAGGCACCAAAAGAGAGTGTATTTTCAACCCTCTATCTTGCAGGAACTGTTTAGCTTCCCAGATGGGAGGTCTCCAGTACTGCTCAGAGGAACTAAATTCCAGAGTCAAGGCCGTGTGTCTCCCTGCACTTTCCAAGCCTTGCAAAGCCATTCCTAGGTTATACCGGTACTGCACATGAGGAATCAGGCTGTGAGAGTGTGTCCAAGAGGGCTAAGTCCCTCACTATACTCACTTCCGCAAGCTGGCATTCCACTGTAAAAAGGCCCATAGCTGGGAGTTGCAATTCACCCACTTGCTTCAGAAATCAAAAAGGATGGAGCAAATCTAGCTCTCTCAGAATCAAGAAAAGAGCAATTGGATGGATTTTCAAGCTGTTGTTAGGCCACACTGCTTTAAGGCCCACAGAGAGAAAAATGAATTGTGCCCCCTCATTCTGGTATCCCGGTTCACAAACAGGGTGTGTGTGTGTCCCCAACGGATCCAAGAATTTTCCAGACAGACTTACGCTCACTAGAGCTCTCCTACAGAGAAAACGGGATGGAACAGACATTTAGATATTGCTTTTCCTTTCCCAGTGAGTGTGGGACCCCTCTGTTTGGCTACAGCCCCAAGTGGAAATTACCATAGAAAACTCATGTCTAAGCGAGCACTTTTCAAGCACTGTGTGATTCTCAGTTCGCAGGATACTGGGAAACCTATATTTCTTCAAGGAAGGAAAGGCATCCACAGAGAGTGTGTTTTTTTCTCTCTTGCAGGAACTCTTTAGCTCCTAAGGCATGAACCCTCCAGTTCTGCTCAGAGGACTTAAATTTGAGAATCTGTGCCGTGTGTCTCGGTGCATTTTCCCACCTTTCAAACACATATCTAGGTGACACTGGTACTGCCCAAACACATGAGGAAGCAGACTGCAGGGAATATGTCTCAGAGTGCTGGGTCCCTTACTGTGGTCACCTCTGTGAGGTGACATTCGTAAATAGGCCCAAAGATAGGAGTTGCGAGCCTCCCATGTGCTTCAAAAACCCCAGGGGTGGAACAAAGTTAGCTCTGTCAAAAGTAAGAAAATGGCAATTGGACGGATTTTCAAAATGTGGATAGGTCGCACCGCTTTAGGGCCACCCGAAAAAAATATGCAAATTTGAACCTGGGTGTCCAGATTAACACACAGGGTGTTTCCCCCATGATCCGAGAATTTTTCAGACAGACCTAGGTTCACTGGAGCTCTCCTGCAGAGGAAACACACATCCAGAGTCTCCAGTGTGAACCCTCCAAAATTTATACCTGGTGTCACAAATCCACAGCCTCCAGGATGACCCTACCCTCAAGATCCTGTACCTGGGGTCACAATTCCACTATTTCCATGTCGAGTCCACCTCCAAGAACTTGAACTTGTGGTCACATGTCCAGAGTCTTCAGGGTGACCCCACCTCCCAGAAGCTACCGGTGTGACACATCCACGTTTTAAGGATGGACTCAATTCCCAGAACCTGTACCTGGGGTCACACTTCCATAGTCTAAGGGTTACCCCACCTCCCACACATTGAACTCGATTTCCCATGTCCCTGTTAGCCAGGGTTACCCTTTCCATGACCCTGTAATGGGGATCATATGTACACAGTCTGCTGTGTGTGTCACAGTCACTTCCCAGACCTTTCACCTGGAGTCACAATCACAGTTTCCAGGTTACTCTTCTTGCAGACCCTGCACCTGGAGTCACTTATCCACAGTCTCCAGGGTGACTCATCCAAAACCCCACGCTGGGGCTCACATGACCACAGTCTCCAGGGTGATCCAACCACCAGATCCTGCACCTAGGGTCACACATTCCACAGGCTCCAGGGTGTACCTCTTGCAGACCCTGCACCTGGGGTCCTCATGGGGTCGCATATCTACAGCCTCCAGTGTGATCCCCATCCCCAGACCCCATTGGTTTGGTTGGGGTGAGAAATAACCATAGTCTCCAGAGTCACACACACTTGGGTCACATATCCATAGTCAACAGGGTGAACTCACCTCCCAGAACCTGTACATGGTGTCAAATGTGCACATTCTCCAGGGTTACCACCATTCCAACATGCTGTACCTGGGTCAAAAGCCCACAGTCTCAAGGGTGACCCCACTCAGACCCTGTTCCTGTGGTCACATGTCCAGAATCTCCAGAATGATCTACCTCCAAGATGAAGCACCTGATGTCACATGTCAACAGTCTCCAAGGTGGCCCCATCCTCAGAATCTGCGCCTGTGGTTACATTTCTCCAGTCTCCAGGATGATACCCAATCTCAGTATTTGTATCATATGTCACATGTACATAGTCACCAGGGTAACCACTGCAGGCCCTTTTTCTGACATAACATTTCCACAGGCTCCTGAAGAACTCCCTTCCCAGACTCTGAATCTGGGATCCTACCTCCAGGGTCTCGAGGGTGATGCCCTTCCCTGTCCCTTCACCTGGTGTCAAACATCCAGAGTCTCCATGGTAACATCCACACCAAATTCTGATACTGGGGACACAGATCCATAGTCTTCTGGGTCGCAACCCCTCCCAGATCATGCACCTGGTCTCACACGTCCTCAATCTCCAGGTTGACACCCCTCCCAGACACTGCAGCTGGGGTTACACGTCCACAGTCTCCAGGGTGAACCCACCTCACTGTCTATTGTACCTCCGGTTACATGGCCTCAGTCTCCAGGGTGACCCCATATCTCAGACACTGTACTTGGGGTTACATATCAACGGTGGTCAGGATGACACCTCTCCCCAGACCCTGTACCTGGGGTCGCATTGGCACAGTTTCCAGGGCGATGCTAAATTTCCGACCCTGTACCTGGGGTCGCATTGGCACAGTCTCCAGGGCGATGCTAAATTTCCAACCCTGTACCTGGGGTCACAGGTCACAGTCACCAGGCTTTCCCCACCCTCAAGAGCCTTTACCTGGGGTCACACGTCCACAGTCTCCCCTCAGGGGTGACTCCCTCCCTCCAGGTGACTCCCTCCCAGACCCTTCACCTGGCATCCTACGTCCACAGTCTCCTGTGTGATATCACTTCCCAGACTCTATACCTGTGGTCACAGATCCACAGTCTCCATGGTGATCCCCTTCCCAGACCCTGTAATTTGGATCCCATGTCCTCAGTCTCCAGTGAGACACCACCTCTCATACCCTGTACTTTGGTGACTTGTCCACAGTTTCCAGGATGACCCAAACGGTGCATGTGGAGTCACATGTCCACATTCTGCAAAGTGACCCCATTCCCTAAACCTGCACCTTAGTCACACAGCCACAGTCTCCAGAATGACCTCACTTCAGACCCTGCACATAGGGTCACACCTCCACCATCTCCATATTGACCCCCTCCTTGAACTTCTATCAGGTTTTTTACATGCACCATCTCCACAGTGACCACCACCACCACATCCTGTACCTGTGGTCAGGGTCCACAGTCTGCAGGGTGAGACCCTTTCGTACCCTAAACCTTGGCTCACCTAGCCAGTCTCCCTAGCCAGTCTCCAGGGTCATCCCTGCCAAACCTGCACCTGGGGTCACATGTCCATACTCTCCATGGTGACATCCCCCAGGCCTTGTGCTGCTGCTGCTGCTGCTGCTGCTGCATGCTAGTCGTGTCCAACTCTGCGACCCCATAGGTGGCAGCCCACCAGGCTCCCCCATCCCTGGGATTCTCCAGGCAAGATCACTGGAGTGGGTTGCCATTTCCTTCTCCAAAGCATGAAAAAGTGAAAAGTGAAAGTGAAGTCACTCAGTCGTGTCTGACTCTTAGCGACCCCATAGACTGCAGCCTACCAGGCTCCTCCATCCATGGGATTTTCCAGGCAAGAGTACTGGAGTGAGTTGCCCACTCCAGTACCTAGTGTCATATATCTGCCCAGACCCTGTACGTAGTGTCATATATCCACAGTTTCCCGGTTACCCCACTTCCCCATATCATGCACCTGGGATCACACGCTCACAGTCTGCAGGGTGACACTGATCCCATTCATGTACCTTTGTGTACAAGTGTCACAAGTCCACAGCCACCAGGATGGCCCCACCTCAAAATCCCATACCTGGGGTCACATTCCTGTCTCCAGTGGGATCCCACCTCCCGGAAACTTTACCTGGGGATAATCGTCCACAGTTTTCAGGATGGTCCCAACTCCCTGAAACTGTACCTGGAGTCATTCTTCCATAGACATTGAACCTGTTCCATGCCACTGGTCCACAGGGTTATACCCTCCAAGACCCTGTAATGTGGTTTACATGTCCACAGTCTCCTGTGCGTCATCACTTCCCAGAACCTTCACCTGCAGGCACAAAGAGGTTCCAGGTTGACTCCCCCATAGACCCTACACTTGGAGCCACATATCCACAGTCCACAGTCACAGGTGACTCATTCAAATCACTGTACCAGGGCTCACAGTCTTCAGATGCTGGACTATTGACCCCAGCACCCAGCGTCACATGTCCACAGATTCTAGCATGACCCCACTTCATGACCCCACATTACACTGTACCTTGGGACACATACTCACAGTCAGTCTCTCTAGGGTGAACACCCTTCTAGACACTGTACATGGTGTCACATGGGCACATTCACCAACTCCCAAACCCTTTAACTAGGGTTACACGTAGATAGTCTCAGAGTGACCCCACTCGCCAGAACTTGCACCTGGGTTCATATGTCCACAGCGCCCAGGGTAACACCACCTGTCAAGCAATTGTACTGGGTTCAAACACCCACTGGTTCTAGGGTGACACCACTTCCAAGCCCGTGAACCTAGGGTCACACATCCATGGTCTCCTGGGTGGCAACGCCTCCCAGATCATGCACCAGGTCTCACACCTCCGCAGTCTCCAGGGTGACTACACATCATAGAATATTGTAATTCTGTTCACAGTGCCCCAGTCTCCAGGGTGACCCCGTATCTCTAACCCTGTACCTGGGGTTACATGTACATGGTGGCCAGGAAGACACGCCTCCCCAGACTCTGTACACGGGATCACATTGGCACAGTCACCAGGGTGACCCCAACTTCCTCACCCTGTACCTGGGGTCACATGTCCAGAGTCTCCTGGATTTACCCACATTCAAGGGCTAGTAAGTGGGATCACATGTCCACAGTCTCGAGGCTTTCCCCACCCACAAGTGCCTGTACCCGGGGTCACACGTCAACTGACTCCAGGGTGACTCCCTCCCAGACTGTTCACCTGGCATCCCATGTCCCCAGACTTTTGTGTGATGTCATTTCCCAGACTCTGCACATGTGCTAACAGATTCACAGGCTCCGTGGTGACCCCCATCCTGGTCTCTGTAACTTGGGTCACATGTCCTCAGTATCCAGTGTGGCCCCACCTCTCATACCCTATACCTTTGGTGACTTGGCCAGATTCCAGGGTAACCCTCCCCTGCCAGACCCTGTGCTTATTTACACACATCCACAATCTCCAGGATGTTCGCCCTCCCATACCCTGCACCTAGAGTCACATGTCAACAGTTTCCAGCGTGAACCCCACTTCACACACTGCACACTGGGCTCACATACATCCATCACATTCTGCAGGGTGACACCCCTTCCAGACCATTTCCCTGCCATTAAATGCCTGCAGTCCCCAGAGTGACCCCGTGCATCCCAGACACTGTACCTGAGGTCACATATACAGAGTTTCCTTGGTCACCCCCATCCCAGACCCTGTACCTGGGTTCAGATATCCTAGTGTCTTGGGGGACCCAGTTCAGACCTTGCATCTAGGGTCAGATGTCCAGTATCCAGGATGACTTGCTTCCCCAATCAGTGCATCTGGGGTCATATGTCCACAATCTTCAAAGTGATCCCATCCCCTAACCCTGCACCTTACTCACACATCCACAGTCTCCAGAGTGACCACATACCAGTACCTACACCTAAGGTCACACACATCCACTGTCTCACACCTCCTCTTCCCTGAACTTGTTCCAGATTTCACACGATCACCATTGCCACAGTGACCACCACAGATCCTGAACCTGTGGTCACAGTTCAACTGTCTGCCTGATGAGACCCATTTTGTACCCTTTTGTACCTTGTGAACCTGCACCTGGGATCACAAGTCCATATTCTCCATGGTGTCATCCCCCAGACCCTCTACCTAGTATCATATATACAGTCTCCTGGGCTTCCCATTTCCCATACCATGCACCTGGGATCACACATCCACAGTATCCAGGGTGACACCCCTCCTAAACCTGTACCTGGTGTCACAAGTCGACAGACTCCAGGATAAGCCCACCGTTAAGATCCTGTACCTAGGGTCACAACTCCACTGTTTCCAGGGTGAGCCCCCCCCAGTCCCTCTGCACTTGGGGTCACTTGTCGAGAGTCTCCAGGGTGAATCCACCTCCCAGAAACTCTACCTAGGGTGAAACATCCACAATCACTCAAGTTGGCCCCAACTCCCAGAACCTGTACCTGTGGTCCCACTTCCATAGTCCCACTCATGGTTACCACATGCCCAGACATTTAACATGGTGTCCCATGATCTTGGATGCCAGGGTTACCCCCTCCAAGACCCCCCTCCAAGGGTAATGGGGTCACATGTTCACAGTCTCCAGAGTGTCGTCACTTCCCAGACCCTCCACCTGCAGTCACACAAACACAGGTTCCAAGGTGACTCCCTTGCAGGCCCTGCACCTGGAGTCACATATTCACAATCTCACCTTGGGGGATCCCATTCAGACCCTGGATCTAGGGTCACGTATCCAGTCTCCAAGTTGATTTGCCTCCCAAACGGTGCATCTGGGGTCACATGACCACAATCTCCAAAGTGAATGCATCCCCTAAGCCTGCACCTAGGTCACACGGCAAACAGTTTCCAGAGTGACCTCAACCAAAACCCTGAAACGAGGGTCACATGTTGACAGTCTTGGAGGGTGACCCCCTCCGTGAACTGATACTAGGTTTCATACGTCCACCATCTCCACAGTGATTACCACCAGATCCTGTACCTGTGGTCATAGATCCACAGTCTGTAGGGTGAAACCCTTTTCCTACCCTGAACTTTGGGTCACACGACCACAGTCTCCAGGGTGACCCCACCCAAACCTACACCTGGGGTCACATGTCCACACTTTCCATGGTGACATACTTGAGACCCTGTACCTACTGTCATATAGCCACAATCTCCTGGGCTACCACACTTACCATACCATACACCTGTGATCACATGTCCACAGTTTCGAGGGTGGCCCCCTGTATAACCTGTACCTGGTGTCACAAGTCCACAGCCTCCAGGTGACCCCACCCTCACGATCCTGTACCTGGGGTCACAAGTCCACTTTTTCCATGGTGAGTCTACCTCCCAGACCCTGCATTTGGGGTCACATGTCCAGAGTCTCCAGGGTGACCCCACCACCCAGAAACCATACCTCGGGTGAAATGTCCACAATTTTCAGGATGGCACCAACTCCCAGAACCTGTACCTGGGGTCACACTTCCATACTCTCAGGGTATCCCCACCTCCCAGACATATAACCTTGCATCCCATGACCACAAGGGTTAACCCCTCCAAGACCCTGTAATAGTGGTCACATGTCCACAGCCTCCTGTTTGTCAAAACTTGTAAACCTCACCTGGAGTCACACAAACACAGGTTCCATGGTGACTCCCTCGCAGACCCTGCACCTGGAATCACATATTCACAGGCTCCAGGGTGACCCGCTCGGAAATCCTGTACCTGAGATCACATATCTACAGTCTCCAGGGTGAACCCCATCCCCACACACTGTCTGAGCAGAATCATCCAGTCTCCCATGAGACCCCAATGTCAAGAACTTATCCCTTGTGCTAGAAGTCTTCATTCTCCAGGGTGACATTATCTCCCACACGCTGCACCTTAGGTAACATATCCACAGTCTCCAAGGTGACCTTACCTCCTAGACCCTTTACCTGGCGTCACATGTGCAAATTATCCAGGATTCCTGCCACTCCAACACCCTGCACCTGGGTCAAAAACCCAGTCTCAAGGGTGACCCCCTATCCGACCATGTTCCTGGGGTACATGGCCAGAATCTCCAGGATGATCTCCAGGATGATCTTGAAAGATTGCTGAACCACGCAAAGGCACTGGAATTCTTGGCCTCCAGAGGAAAAGAATTCAATTTGGGGCCAGAGACGAGGCTTGATTGCTTAGAGCTTTTGTGTAATAAAGTTGTATTAAAGTATAAAGGAGATAGAGAAAGCTTCTGACATAGGCATCAGAAGGGGGCAGAAAGAGTAGCCCCTTGCAATTGTTAGCAATGGAATTACATGGCTCAGATGGTAAAGCATCTGTCTGCAATGCTGGAGACCCAGGTTAGATCCCTGGGTCAGGAAGATCTCCTGGAGAAGGAAATGGCCACCCACTCCAGTACATTTGCCTGGAAAATCCCATGGACAGAGGAGCCTGGTAGGCTACAGTTCATGGGGCCACAAAGAGTTGGACACACTGAGCAACTTTACTTTACTTTTAATTAGTTATTCAGATCAGTTCAGTTCCGTTCAGTCAGTCTGAGTTGTGTCTGACTCTTTGGGTGTCCCCATGACCCATGACACACAAGCCAACCCCCCCTGTCAGTCACCAACTCCCAGAGTTTACTCAAACTCATGTACATCGAGTCGGTGATGCCATCCAGCCATCTCATCCTCTGTCATCCCCTTTGCCTCCTGTCCCCAATCCCTCACAGCATCAGGGTCTTTTCCAATGAGTCAACTCTTCGCACCAGGTGGCCAAATTATTGGAGTTTCAGCTTCAGAATCAGTTTTTCCAATAAGCACCCAGGACTGATCTCCTTTAGGATGGACTGGTTGGATGTCCTTGCAGTCCAAGGGACTCTCAAGAGTCTTCTCCAACACCACAGTTCAAAAGCATAAACACTTTGGTGCTCAACTTTCTTCACAGTCCAATTCTCACATCCATACATGACCACTAGAAAAACCATAGCCTTGACCAGATGGACCTTTGTTGGCAAAGTAAAGTCTGTCTGCTTTTTTTATGCTATCTAGGTTGGTCATAACTTTCCTTCCAAGGAGTAAGTGGCTTTTAATTTCATGGCTGCAATCACCATCTACCATCTGCAGTGATTTTTTGAGCCCAAAAAGATAAAGTCTGACACTGCTTCCACTGTTTCCCCATCTATTTCCCATGGAGTGATGGGACCTGATGCCATGATCTTAGTTTTCTGAATGTTGAGCTGTAAGCCAACGTTTTCATTCTCCTCGTTCACTTTCATCAAGAGGCTTCTTAGTTCTTATTCACTTTCTGCCATATGGGTGGTGTCATCTGCATGTCTGAGGTTATTGATATTTCTCCTGGCAATCTTAATTCCAGCTTGTGCTTCTTCCAGCCCAGCATTTCTCATGATGTACTCGGCATATAATTTAAATAAGCAGGGTGACAATGTACAGTCTTGACGTGCTCCTTTTCCTATTTGGAACCAGTCTGTTGTTCCATGTCCAGTTCTAACTGTTGCTTCCTGAACTGCATACAGGTTTCTTAAGAGGCAGGTCAGGTGGTCTGGTATTCCCATCTCCTTCAGAGTTTTCCACAGTTAATTGTGATCCACATAGTCGAAGGCTTTGGGCGTAGTCAATAAAGCAGAAATAGATGTTTTTTTTTTTTTTTTTTTGGAACTCTCTTGCTTTTTTTCGATGATCTAGCAGATATTGGCAATTTGATCTCTGGTCCCTCTGCCTTTTCTAAAGCCAGCTTGAAAATCTGGAAGTTCACGGTTCACGTATTGCTGAAGCCTGGCTTAGAGAGTTTTGAGCATTACTTTACTAGCGTGTGAGATGAGCATAATTGTGTGGTATTTTGAGCATTCTTTGGGATTACCTTTTTTTTTTTTAATTGGAATGAAAACTGACCTTTTCCAGTCCTGTGGCCACTGCTGAGTTTTCCAAATGTGCTGGCATTATGAGTGCAGCACTTTCACAGCATCATCATTCAGTATTTGAAATACTTCAACTGGAATTCCATCACCTCCACTAGCTTTGTTCGTAGCGATGCTTTCTAATTCCCACTTGACTTCACACTCCAGGATGTCTGGCTCTAGGTGAGTGATCACACCATTGTGATTATTGGGATTATCTGGGTCATGAAGATCTTTTTGTACAGTTCTTCTGTGTATTCTTGCCACCTCTTCTTAATATCTTCTGCTTCTGTTAGGTCCATAGCATTTCTATCCTTTATCGAACCCATTTTTGCATGAAATGTTCCCTTGGTATCTCTAATTTTTTTGAAGAGATCTCTAGTCTTTCCCATTCTGTTCTTTTCCTCTATTTCTTTGCATTGATCTCTGAGGATGGCTTTCTTATCTCTCCTTGCTATTCTTTGGAACTCTGCATTCAAATGGGAATATGTTTCCTTTTCTCCTTTGCTTTTCGCTTCTCTTCTTTTCACAGCTATTTGTAAGGCCTCCTCAGACAAACATTTTGACTTTTTGCATTTCTATTCCATGGGGATAGTCTTGATCTCTGTCTCCTGTACAATGTCACAAACCTCCATCCATAGTTCATCAGGCACTCTGTCTATCAGACCGAGTCCCTTAAATCTATTTCTCACTCCACTGTATATTCATAAGGGATTTGATTTTTGATTTAGGTCATACTTGAATGGTCTAGTGGTTTTCCCCACTTTCTTCAATTTAAGTCAGAATTTGGCAATAAGGAGTTCATGATCTGAGCCACAGTCCGTTCCCAGTCTTGTTTTTGCTGACTGTATAGAGCTTTTCCATCTTTGGTTGCAAAAAAAAAATCAATTTGATTTTAGTGTTGCCCATCTGGTGGTATCCATGTGTAGACTCTTCTCTTGTGTTGTTGGAAGAGGGCATTTGCTATGACCAGTGTGTTCTCTTGGCAAAACTCTATTAGCCTTTGTCCTGCTTCATTCTGTACTCCAAGGCCAAATTTGCCTTTGAGTTACTCCAGGTGTTTCTTGACTTCCTACTTTTGCATCCCAGTCCCCCATAATGGAAAGGACGTCTTTTTTGGATGTTAGTTCTAAAATGTCTTATAGGTCTGCATAGAACCTTTCGACTTCAGCTTCTTCAGCGTTACTGGTTGGGGTATAGGCTTGGATTACTGTGATATTGAATGAATGGTTTGCTGGAAACGAACAGAGATCATTCTCTCATTTTTTTGAGATTGCATCCAAGTACTGCATTTCAGACTCTTTTGTTGACCATGATGGCTATCCATTTCTTCTAAGGGATTCCTGCCCACAGTAGTAGATATAATGGTCATCTGAGTTAAATTCACCCATTCCTGTCCATTTTAGTTCACTGATTCCTAGAATGTCAACATTCACTCTTGCCATCTCCTCTTTGACCACTTCCAATTTGCCTTGATTCATGGACCTAACATTCCAGGTTCCTATGTGATATTGCTCTTTACAGCATCAGACCTTGCTTCTATCACCAGTCACATCCACAACTGGGTATTGTTTTTGCTTTGGCTCTATCCCTTCATTCTTTCTGGAGTTATTTCTCCACTGAACTCCAGTAGCATATTGGGCACCTACTGACCTGGGGAGTTCCTCTTTCAGTATCCTATCATTTTGCCTTTTCATACTGTTCATGGGGTTCTCGAGGCAAGAATATTGAAGTGTTTTGCCATTCCCTTCTCCAGTGGACCACATTCTGTCAGACCTCTCCACCATGACCCTTCCGTCTTGGGTGGCCCCACACAGCATGGCTTAGTTTCATTGAGTTAGACAAGACTGTGGTCCGTGTGGTCAGATTGGCTAGTTTCCTGCGATTATGGTTTCAGTGGGCCTGCCCTGTGATGCTCTCTTGCAACATGTCCAAGGTAATTAGTTAATACAGTGAATCAAAAGAATGTCTGGAGGTTGTAAAGACCTTGCTAGACCTACTCCCATAATATACACCTTAAGATAACAGGATTAGCCCAAAGGTTTTTTTTTTTTTTTTTTTTTTTTCAGAGAATGTCCTCAAGCAGGATACATTATTGCTATATAATCCTAAGGAATGTAGAGGGACAAAAAAAAAAAGTTTGTCCTTTCTTCCTCCTTGAGAATTCCAGACCTCTCTCTCCTTGGGGACCCCTGGACTTCTTATCAATCTGCCGAGGAATTGACTTTCTCATTTCCCCCTTTTGTTTAAGGAGGATTATGTTGCCAAGGGAAAGGGGCATTGTTTTCATTTCTTTCCTGATGTCTAGGGGCATGGTCCCTAAATCGTTAAGGCAACATATTCTCCTAACCCTAAAAAAAAGGGTCTCTGATCCAGGGTAATAGTTGGAGGAGGCTGTGGCACTCATAGGAGCTTGGTCAACCATTTGTAACTTAAAAGCTTTTAGACTTTTAGAAAACCCCATTATACAGTTACAGATGTAAGGCAAAATAGTCATTAAAAACAAGTTAAAATCAAAATGAAAAGTCACATTATGCCCATAGTTACATCAGTCCATCTTAGTGTTCTTTAGATGTCATCAGTTTAAGAAGAGGCATCACATGTGATTGTTGTTGAAGGTATTTGCAGACTTGGAAAAAGTCCTTTCCTTGAAGTGGAGATGTCCACCACGGGAAGCCTTCCACTGATGAAGAGGGGAGCTCTCCACAGACCCAGAAGTTAGACTGATTGTGAAATGCTGCATAGGAGTGAACCCAAGCATTGTCTTGAGGTTCAAACGACAGACTCAGGATTTTTGGAGTCAGCATAAGTAGGCTTACATAGATTATCACGCCTATCTGAAAAGTACAAAGCCAGAGAATAGAAAGTAAAGACATAAAATGAAGTCCCTTAGTTCTGTTCAGGGTGCCACTTCTTAAACGAGTGTGATGTACCCACAAATCAATTCCTGGCACTTTAACAGCTGTGGGAGAAGAAAGAATAACCTAGTAACGGCCTTCCCAGAGGGGCTCAAAAGATGGGCCCACAGACCCCAATGTTTTTATGAGGACCTCGGTTCCTTGCTCAAATAGAGGCTTGCTTGACTCAAGCTGGGTCAGGAGTCATCTCCCAGAGTTCTGTTAATGCCTGTTGAAAAGCTGAGAGCTGAGTTACATAATTAGTTAAGTCCAAGGCTTCAGGGTCTATAACAATGTCTATGCATAAGAAAGGCTGTCCACAAATACATTCAAAAGGGGACAGTCCCTCCTCATTATAGCTATGAGTAGGACTTTAAATGAATTGTCCTGTGTCTCGAGTTAATTTACTCAGATGTCTTTTGATAATGTCATTAGCTTTTTTTTTTTAACCTTCCCTGAGGATTGGGGTTTACAGGAACAGTGTAAGTGATATTTTATTCCTAGAGTTTTAGACAGCCCCTGAGTTACAGCAGCAGCTTCAAAGGCAGAACCATTGTCACTCTGAAACCTCTGTGGCAATCCAAACCTGGGGATAATTTCATGGATTAAAATCTTTATAACCTCCTTAGCTTTATAATCTCTCGATGCGAGATGAGACCCGATTCCCCGGCATTGCATACAGAGCAATTCCGTGTTCCACATCAAACACGAAAGGAGCCTTGACTTCTTGATGGAACTCCAGAAAGTCCCCAAGAACACTGTAACAAGTCTAGAGGGACCCTGAGGTCACCGCAGCAACAAGAAAGAGCTCCGTGTACCCCGAATCAACTCGAGATGAGAGCTGATTCCCTAGTTTTGACACAAGACAAATGCCAACGTTCCACAAGCACCTCAAGAGGAGGCTTCTCTCAGCTATAGGTAAGTGAGAGGGACCCTGAATTTGCTGCCTCAAGTTGGATGGACACCGAGATGCCCTGACTGGAAATAAGGCCGGATTTCCCAGCAGTGACTTGAATGCAGGCTCGTCTTTCATCTCACAAGACGAAGGGATGTCTGAATCCCCTGTGGAGACCCTAAAGAAAGCCCTATATCCCCGCCTCATCGAAACAGGATGCCTCACATCCTTTTGACAACTGCAGAGGAACGCGGAGTTCAATGCTTCAAAAGAGACGATGTCTGCCTCCTCTTGAGAATTGATAGGAATCCCAATATCCCTGTGGCAACTGGGAAGGGAGCCTGGGTCTCCTGCCTCACCTCGAGAGGTGTCCGTATTGCCCTGCCAAGCCTCGAGGAGAATCCCGAGGTGTCCCTCGCAACTAGACAGGAGTCCTGACTTCGCTGAACCAACATGAGTTTTGAAGGGCCATCCCCCCGTAACTCGAGAACATACCCCAGGATCCAACCGCAACTCGAGAAAAACCATGAGATTTCCCGCTCAGCGCGAGATGAGGCCTTATTCCCCTACAATGCTTGTAGAGCAAGTCCGTGTTCCGCATCACAGACGAAAGGAGCCTTGACTTCCTTGATGGGACTCCAGAGAGTACCAAAGAACACTGTCACAAGTCTAGAGGGATTCTGAGGTCCCCACAGCAACACGATAGAGCTCTGTGTACCCCAAATCAAATCGAGATGAGGCCCCAATCTCCTGCATTGGCTCCAGAGCCATCCCGTGTTCTCCATCAAACTCGACAAGTGGCTTGACTTCCTTTAGGAAACTCCAGAGATTCCACGAGGTCACCGTCACAAGTCCAGAGGAACACCAAGTTCAGCACAGCGCAGACTCGAGAAAAGCTCCGTGTACCCCAAGACATCTCGAGATGAGTGCTGATTCCCAGGCTTTGATTCAAGGGGAATGCCAAATTTCCAAAAACACCTCAAGGGGGGGAGGCTTCTCTCAGCTCTTGGTATGTGAGAGGGACCCTGAGTTTGCTGCCTAAAGTGGAATGGACACCGAGATGCCCTGACTTGACATAAGACCGGATATCCTGCAGAGATACAGTGATTCTGTTGTCATTCATACACCATGTGAGATGTCATATATACTGAGTATAATGTCAAAAACATAGTAGGTGTCTAGTCACAGTTACAGTGGCTGTGATGTCACAAGTATAGTGTAGACGATGTCAAGAACAGTGGATGTGATGTTATGAATAGAGTGGATGTGATGTCATGAATACAGTCTTTTGATGTCATAAAGAGTGGGTGTGATGTCACATAGAATTCATATGATGTCATACATATAGTGGGTTTGATATCACACATATTGCAACTGTGGTATAATCAATACATTGTAAGTAATGACGTATCTACAGAGGATGCGATGTGAGATGTGTACTGTGTGTGATGACATGAGTACAGAGAGTGTGTGATGTCATAGAGCGATGTGACATCAGAAAAAGTGAATGTGATGTCATATGTAGTTCATATGAAGTCATACATATTGTGGCTGTGATATCATAAAAACAATGGGGCTTATATCATCAATAATCTCGGTGTGATGATAACACACATACTTTGGATGTGCTGTCAGATATAATGGCTTTGATGTGAGACAGAGTAGCTTTGATGTCATGAAAAGAGTGTTGTGATGTCATAAAGCCTGGGTGTGATGTCGTATATAGTGCATAATATGCCATGCCTATCGTATGTGTGATATAATACATACAGTTTGTGTTATATCACTGATACAGAGGGTGTGATCGCACAAATACAGATACAGAGGGTGTGATGTCAGATATACTGTTTGTGTCATCTCAACACAGTGTGTTTGATGTCAAATATATTGGATATGGATTCACAAACCCAGTGGGTGTGACATTACAGATAAAGTGGCTGTGATGTCAGAGGTATAGGGGATGAGATGTCATAAACCGTGGATATGATGTCACATATAGGCGATCTGATGTCATGAATGCAGTGGCTGTGATGTCGTAAAAAGCTGAGAATTGATGTCATTAAGTGTGAATGTAATGTCATGTAGAGTGTGTATGATGATGTCATATGTAAGCCAAGTGTCATGATTTCCATACTTGCTGTGATGTCATCGATACAGACTGTGTGACGACACAGATACAGTAGCTGTGATGTCAAATACAATGGGTGAGAGGTCAGGTATAGTAGGTGTCATGTCATGAAAGCAGTATGGGTGCTATCATATATATTGGATATGATGTAATCAATATACTGGGTGTGATGTCATTCATGTAGGTGTCTGATGTAATAAAGAGTTCAGGTGATGTCATGCATACTGAATATGATGTCCTACATAGAGTGTGTGTGATGTCATACAGAGAGTGTGTGTGGTATAATTGATACACTGGGTTTGATGACACAGATACTGTGGAGGTAGTGTCAGATATAGTGGGTGAGATGGCAGATATAACGTTTGCGTTGTATTGTGTGTGTGTGTCATATATACTGTGTGTGATGTCATGAATGCAGTGGATGTAATGTGCTGACTACAATGGTGTGAGTTTATAATGAGTGGATGTGTGATATATGTAGTGCATAAGATGTCATACATAAAGTGGGTGTGATGTCATACAAGCAGTTGGTCAGAGGTCATCAATAGGGTGGATTCAATGTCATATATAGTGGGAGTGATGTCATGAGTGCAGTGCATGTGATGTCATAAATAATCTGTGATGTCATAAAATGTGGATGCGATGCCGTATAGAGTGTATATGATGGTATACATGTAGTGGTGGGTGAGGTCATACATACAAAAACGGTGTGATATCATCGAAAAAAAGGGTGTGATGACACAGATACAGAAGCTGTGATGTTAAAAATATAGTGAATGTGAAGTCGTATACAACTGTTATGATGTCGTCTTACATAGCGCATGAGATCTCATAAACACAGTTGGTGTGATATCCTCAATACAGTGGATGTGATGACCCAGATACAGTGGATACAAAGTCAAATAGAGTGGGTGTGATGACCTAGAAACTGTGGTTTGATATCATAAACTGAGGATGTGATGTCTTGTATGGGGCAAAAGTTGCCCATATATCCGAGTGTGATGTCATGCAAAGAGTGGGCGTGATATCAGTGGAGAGGTTGGGATGGCAAAGAAACAGTGGGGGCAATGTCTGGTACAGTGGGTGTGATGTCATGCCTGAAGTGGATGTGGCAACATAAATTCTGTGGTTTGGTGTGATAGAGTGGATATGATGTCATCTGAAGTGCAAATGATGTCATATATATGCCGAGTGGGCTGTCAACAACACAGAGTGTTGTGATGTCATATATTGTGGGTTTGATGTCAATAAATAGAGTGGATAGGATGTCACACGTATACTGGCTGTGATATGATACATAGGGTGGCTGTGATATCATTGGTAGAGTGGGTGTGATAACACAGATACAGTGGACGTGAAGTCAGATATAGTGGATGGGATGTCAGGTATAGTGAATTTGATGTCATAAAATAAAGTGGTGTGAGGTCATATAAAGAGTGGATGTGATGTCATATGCAGTATATATATATGGCATACATATATTGGCTGTGATGTCATACATACACTGGGTTAGATAAAATTGATTCATTGCCTGTGTTGACACAGATACAATGCATGTGATGTCAGACATAGTGGCTGTGAAGTTACACAATGGTTGTGTTGTTATAAGTCTGCGTGTGAAGCCATATAAAGTGGATATGTCATAAACATAGAGTGTGTGATGTCATAGATATGGTCATTGTGTGATGTCACAAATATAGTGAAAGTGATATCATACACAGTAGATGACATGTCATATCGTATATAGTTCACGTGATGTCATGAACAGAGTGCAAGTGATGTCATAAATAATAAGGATTGTTGTCATAAAGTGTGGATATGATGTCATGTGTAGTGCATATGATGCCATACCTATGCCACCTGGGAACTCTTAGATAGTTGGTGTGATGTCGTCAACAAAGTGGGTTTGATGACATATACAAGGGATGTAATTGCAGTTATAACGGGTTTCAAGACAGATATAGAGCTTGTGTAGTCATACACACCGTGTGGGTGAGATCATATACAGTGGTATGATGTCATAAACATAGTGGGTGCCATGACAGACAAAAAACGGTATGATGACATTAAGAGTGGATTTGATGTCATATAAAGTGCCTATAGTGTCATACATGCAGTGGGTATGACTTCACACGGACATAGGGTGTAATATAATCATTCAAGTAAGTGTGATTACACCGATATAGTGGGTGTGTCGGATACAGTGGTTGTGTTGTCATTCATATACCATGTGAGATGTCATATATACTGAGTATGATGTCAAAAATATAGTAGGTGTCTTGTCATATTTACAGTGGCTGTGATGTCACAAGTATAGTATATGTGATGTCATAAACAGTGGGTGAGATGTTATGAATAGAGAGGGATGGGATGTCATGAATACAGTCTTGTGATGTCATAAAGAGTGGGTGTGATGTCACATAGAATTCATATGATGTCATATATATAGTGGGTTGATATCACACATATTGCAGCAGGTGTGGTATAATAATCAATACATTGTAAGTAATGACACAGCTACAGTGGATGCGATGTCAGATGTACTGTGTGTGATGACATGAATACATAGGGTGTGATGTCATAGAGGGGTGTGACGTCATACAGAGTGAATGTGATGTCATATGTAGTTCAGTTGATGTCATACATATTGTGGCTGTGATATCATACAAAACAATGGGGCTTATATCATCGATAATCACGGTGTGATGACTCACATACTGTGGAGGTGCTGTCAGATATAATGGCTTTGATGTGAGACAGAGTAGCATTGATGTGATGAACAGAGTGTTGTGAAGTCATAAAGCCTGTGTGTGATGTCGTATATAGTGTGTAATGTGCCATGCCTATAGTATGTGTGCTATAATACATACAGTTTGTGTCATATCACTAATACAGAGGGTGTGATCACACAAATAGAGATAGAGATAGGGTGTGATGTCAGATAGACTTTTTTGTATCGTTTCAACACCGTGTGTTTGATGTCAAATATATGAATATGAATATGGATTCACAAACCCAGTGGGTGTGACGTTACAGATAAAGTGGCTGTGATGTCAGAGGTATAGGCGATGAGATGTCATAAACCGTGGATATGATGTCACATATAGGAGATCTGATGTCATCAATGCAGTGGCTGTGATGTCGTAAATGCTGAGGATTGATGTCATAAAGTGTGAATGTGATGTCATGTAGAGTGTGTATGATGTCATATGTATGCCAAGTGTGATGATTTCCATACGTGTGATGTCATCGATACAGAGTGTGTGTGACAACACAGATACAGTGGCTGTGATGTCAAATATAGTGGGTGAGATGTCAGGTATAGACGGTGTGGTGTCATGAAAGCAGTTTGAATGATATCATATATATTGGATATGATGTCATCAATATACTGGATGTGATGTCATTCATTTAGTTGTTTGATGGCATATGTAGAATTCATGTGATGTCATGCATACTGAATATGATGTCCTACATAGAGTGTGTGTGTGATCCATGTGTGTGATATAATTGATACACTGGGTCTGATGACACAGATAGCGTGGATGTAGTGTCAGATATAGTGGGTGAGATGGCAGATATAACGTTTGTGTTGTCTTGTGTGTGTGGTCATGTATAGTGTGTGTGATGTCATGAATGCAGTGGATGTAATGTGATGACTACAATGGTGTGAGTTTATAAAGAGTGGATGTGAAGATATTTATAGTGCATAGGATGTCATACATAAAGTGGGTGTGATGTCATACAAACAGTTGGTCAGAGGTCATCAATAGGGTGGATTCAATGACAGATATAGTGGGAGTGATGTAATGAGTGCAGTGCATGTGATGTCATAAATAATCTGTGATATAATAAAATGTGGATGCGATGCCTTACAGAGTGTATATGATGGTATACATGTAGTGGGTGTGAGGTCATACATACAAAGGGTGTGATATCATCAAAAGAGTGGGTGTGATGACACAGATACAGAGGCTGTGATGTTAAAAGTATAGTGAATGTGATGTCGTATACAA
>JAJLRB010001021.1:0-55490 GCA_020976825.1 Odocoileus hemionus
AAGTCTGAAGCCTGTGCCTAGGGTTACTGGATGCACACACGCCTCCCCAGGTTCTTACACCAGTACATGTGGTGTAAGATCTCAGTCCTGATGGAGGACATTTAATATCAATGGCCACATTGCTAATTAAGAAGCCACCAGTTGCACAGGTGAAAGCCCAATTAGGACACTTGCTTCAGGGATGAGCAATTCTGAAGATGGTCAGGGATGGGGACTTACTCATGTGTAGCCAGCAGCCCTTGCACATACCCCACCCCCTCCCCTGCCAAGGAGGGTCCTCAGTGGGAAGCTGGGAGACTCCATGGAGTCATCTCTAAGTAAATGCTGGCTGACCCCCAGGCTACCCATTCCTGAACCTCATCCGCCCTTCATTGATAAAACACTTGAATGTGTGCAAAGACCTCACAGACTGGAGAAAAAAAAGTGTAGCCACTCCAGCGTCAGCATGCTTACTGACTGACGTGGCTCCAGTAGGTCAGGCAGAATGGTCCTGGCCTGGGTGATCTGGAAGCTTTGCACTTTCCTACCTGAGTTACCCCTCCTGTCCTGTTCCATTGCCTGTTTTCTTGCTTCCTCATCTCTGCCTGAGAAGATTTCCAATGGCAGGAACAGGTGACACAGCCCATCCTTAGCAAGTGACAGCCTAGCACCTCCTGCAGGAGGTCCAGCAGAGCCCAACACAGACCCAATCCCCCGAAACACCATGGGCCCTCACTCTCTCTTATCAAACCAGCCCTGCAACATCTAAGCAGAAAGCCAGCATCAGGTACAGCTGCAGGCACTTGAGGGGTTTATATAGACCTCAACCCAGGCACACATCCAAAGGGCAGGCCAGTCAGGTGAGCCAATCTGCCCATCTGGGCTTGTGGTTTCAGAAAATGGGCCTCGTTGTCCTGGCTAGGGTTCCAGGAACAGGTGTGGGTCCTTTGGGTCAGGATGGATATGGGGCTGCTGCTCTGACTTGTTTTCTAATCTTTTTTATCTGACCTATAAGTGGGAGAGGATTTCAGGAAGGCCTTCTTCTAATGAGAGGGACCCAGGGGTCAGGGAGAGGATGGGTGGTGGGTGGAGACAGACTCAGTGCCCAGGTGCTATGGGACCCTCTGGAAAACCTGCTGGAAGGAGGCTGCAACCAGTGAAGCCCAAGGTCACAAACCTATCCTGAAGCTGCTGTATGTTCCCTCAGGTCCTCCTCTGAGGGTCTCAAGGTCAGATCTGTCCAACAGAGGAGCTGGGGGCTCTGTGCACAGTTCCTGGGTGCTGAGCCCTGCAGGGTACCTGCCCAGGTGAGCCCCATATCCTGGGAGGCACCTGCCCATAAGAACCATGTATCCTGGGAGGGGCGAGTGAACAAGCATTCTCTCTGTGCAGTCATCACAGAGTAGCTTAGTGACTCTCACGTGGGCAGTGCTGGAATTAGATGAGAACAAGGACATGTTGGGGGACGTTCCCTGAAAAACACCCCCAGGCCCATCCAGAGTGAAGAGTTCAGTAGGTGGGTGCTGGTTGCTGTGCTGGAGTGGGAGGCTTCATGGGTGCCTCTTGTTTCTTCACCTGACACCACAGAGGCCTCTGCAGGACACAGAGGACACCTGCCCAGGGACGGTGGGAGCTCCTGGCGACCAGGCACAGGGCGTGAGACGGAAGGACCAGGCTGAGGGGGGCCGCCTTTCTGCTCTGAGCTGGGAGTGGACAAGCAAGTGGTGAGTGTGATCCAGGAAAGTGGCCCTGGTGATGGGAGGCTTGTTGAGGCCGTCTGAGCACGAGTTGGAAAAGAATTTCCAGACATAGAGCATTTCAGAAGGGAGTGAGTTTTTTTTAAGAACAAAGAGCAGAGATAAAGTGGGCACTGTGAGCTCAGGGGGCCAACCACCTGACAGACTAGGGAAAGTTGACTGATTTCCTGGGTTAAGAGCCAATTTTTACAGTTTCAAGACAAAGAAAATTCCTGCTGCTGGAAGGTTGATATTAGGTGATTGGATGGGGTAACATAGGGTGTTTACTGGAGTGGGCATCTTTGCCTGGTAGGGAGTCAGGAAGCTCATTAGCGATGATCAGGTTCTTTTGGCAGCAGTTGCAAAGGGGGCCCAGTCAGATTCACAGGTGACCTTGGTTCTGGGCCCCACTTCTGTGGCCTTGGTGTGAGGCCTCCCAGCTGTGGCCTTGGGGAAGGAGTCACCTCAACAAGACTGACCCTGCTTCAGAGTAAAAGTTCCATCAAGTTTTCTCTGCAGGAGAGATCTAGTGACCCTAGATCTGTTTGGAAAAATCTTGGGACACTGCAGGGACACATACTGAGTGTGAACCTGGATATTGAACCTTGTTGGCAAAATTCACCTTTTCTCTCTGTTGGCATTTAAAGGGTGTGGGCTGACAGCTGCCTGAGAATCCATCCAATTGACTATTTCCTACTTACGACATAAATGGGTTTGGTCAAATTATTTCTATTTCTCTGCAAACAGGCAGCTTGCAACTCCTTGTGGCAGGATCATTTCCAATAGATTGTCAACTAATCAAGGTAACAACATTATGGCACTCAGCACTTTTAGATAATTTCCTAAACCTTTTTTTGCTGGGACAGACCCAATATGAGCTAGAAATGTGTTCAAAAGGCTCGGAAAGTACAGGAAAATACACTGGCTATGACTGGAAATTAGGGTCTCTGTGCAAACCTGGAGTTCTGTCATCTTACAATCTAGACAGTTCCTGATAGATGCATGAAAAACACTCTACTTTTAGGTTTTTCTTTCATCAAAGGAGCATAGATTTCCCAGCATTCTGTGTGCTGAGAGTAACTCACTGCTCTAAAATGCTTGCTTCAATTTCATTTTTCAGTAAGAACTTCCCCTGACTGCGTTACAGTCAGGACGGTCCCACATTCACAGGGAAAAAAAAAGCAAACTAACATCCAAACGTTTATTCCATCAGGTTTTCTCTGTAGGTGAGATCCAGTGTTCCTAGTTCTAGTCTGTCTGGAAAATGCTTGGATACTGCATGGACACATACTGAGTGTGAAGCTGGATCCTGGACCTTGTTGGCTAAATCAGCATTTTCTTTCAGGTGGTCCTAAAATGGAGCAGAGTAGCAACTGCCTGAAGATCCATCCAGTTGCTGTTTTCTTACTTGTGACAGCAATATCTTTGGTCAGACCTCTTGGATTTCTGCAGCAAACATGGGACTTTCAATTCCTTGCCACTGGATCATTTCCAGTGGCAGGTAAACTCATTAGGTAACCAGACTAGATGGCACTCAGGACTCTCAGACACACTCCTACAGCCTGTTTCTTCATAGGCAGTCCCAGGATGACCTAGGAATGGGTTCGCTAGTATCAGAAATGCGAGGAAACATACTGGCTGTGACTCTGAAAATTAGGTGCTGAAATGTGCAAATCTGGAGTTTTAACATTTTAGAATCTAGACAGCTTCTGATAGATGGCTGAAATACACTCTTTTTTTTTTTTTTTTTGCCTTTCATTCATCAAAGAAACATAGATTTCACAGCATTATGTTTGCTGAGAGTGACAGACTGCTTGGAAATTCTTGCCTGGAGGTCATTTGGAAGTAACAATTTCCTCTCCCCTGTGTTACCATGGGAAATGCCCCCACACTGACAGAGAAAAGTAAACAAATGTCAAAACATCTGTTCCATGAAGTCCCCTGTAGGAGTAATCCAGTGATTCTAAGTCCGTCTGGAAAATTCTTGGATAGTGCTTGGACACATGCTCAGTGTGAACCTGGATTCTGGACCTTGTTGGCAAATTAGAATTTTCTCTGTGTTGGCCACAGTAGGCTGGGGTTTAGCAACTCCTTGAAAATCAGTACAATTGCTCTTTTCCCACTAATGACAGCAATAGCTTTGGTCAAAACACTGGAATTTCTGAAGCAAGCAGGCAGCGTGCAACTCCTTGTGGCAAGATCATTTCCATTGGAATGCCAATTAAACTACTTAAAAACAATATATTGACAGCAGAAAGCTAGCTTTGGTCAAAAAAACACTGATGTAATTTGGACTGAAAGCAATGCAGAGAACAGCATTGAAACATGTATATTATCAAACAGATCACTTGGGTGGCAAGATGCTCGGGCCTTTCCATTGGAATGCCAATTAAACTGGCTAATTCTTAAAAACAGTATGGCACTCAGCTGTGTCAGACACACTCCTCCAGACTCTTTCCTCATGGGGAGTCCCAGTAAGATAGAGTACTGTGCTCATGAACCATGGAAAGTTCAGGGAAACTTACTGACTGTGTCTCTGGAATTTAGGGCGTCTGTGGAAGCGTGGTCTTCTCCCATCTTAGAATCCAGACAGCAGTCATGGAAAGAGAGATGCCTGAAGAGCACCCTATTCATTGCCGCTCATTTCACGAGTGAACACACGTGTCCAGCATTCTGTTTGCTGAGAGTAACCCGCTAAGTGGAAACCCTTGCCTGGAAGTCATTTTTTTAAGTAAAAATTTCCCCTCACGTGTGTTACAGTAGGGAAGGCTCCCACACTTACAGGGAAAAGCAAGAAAACATCAAAATGTCTCTTCCATCAATTTTTCTCTGTCAGAAGGATCCAATGGTCCCAGGTCTCTCTGGAAATTTCTTGGATACTGCAGGGAATCATACTGACTGTGAACCTGAATATTTGACCTTTCTTGACAAAAGCATTTAGCATTGTCTCTCTTTTGGCACTAACAGGATGTGTGCTGGCAGCTGCCTGATAATCCATCCAATTGATAGTTTCCTACTTCTGACATCAATAGGTTTGGTCAAATCTTTCAAATTTCTGACACGAGCAGGTGGCTTGCAACCCTATTGGGCTGGATCATTTCCATTAAAATGTCAAATAATCTAGGTAACAACAGTATGACTCTCAGCACTCTTAGACAATTTCACAGCCTGTTTCCTCTGAATCAGACCCAATAGGAGCCAGGAATGTGTTCATAAGGCTCTGAAAGTGCAATGAAACATACTGGCTATGACTTTGGAAATTAGGGCCTTTGTGCAAACCTGGAGTTCTGACATCTTAGACTTTAGATAGTTCCTGATCGATAGATGCCTGAAAAACACCCTCTTTTATGCCTTTCGTGCATTGAAGTAACATAGTTATTCCAGATTTCTGTGTGATGAGAGTAACACACACACTGAAAAAATCCTTGCTTGAAGGTGATTTTTCAGTAACAATTTCCCATGACTGTGTTACTGTAGGGAAGACCCCCAAACCACAGGAAAAAGAAAAAAACAACAAAAATGTCTGTTCTATCAAGTTTTCTCTGTAGGAGAGATCCAATGATCCTCTGTCTGTCTGGAAAATTCTTGGATACTACAGGGGCACATACTGAGTGTGAATCTGCATGCTTGAATTTGTTGGCAAAATTAGCAATTTTTTTCAGTTGGATCTAAAAGAGTGCGGCCTTAGCAACTGCCTGAAAATCCATCCAATTGCTCTCTTCTTAATAATGACAGTGATAACATTGGTCAAACCGTTGAGATTTCTAAAGCAAGCAGGCGGCTCGCTACTCCTATCTGCTGGCCCATTTCCAGTGGAATGTCACCTCATCTAGTTAAGCACTGTATGGCACCCAGCCCTCTCAGACATACTCCTGCATCCTGTTTCCTCATGGGCAGTCCCAGTTTTTGAATAAGGAATGTGTTTAAAGCCTTGAAAAGTGCAGGGAAACACAGTGCCCTAACTCTGGAAGTTAGGACTCTGGGAAAGCCTTGAAGTTTCATGCCTTGGGTTCTAGACAGTTCCTGATAGATAGAGGCCTAAAAATGCACTCCTTATGGATGCCTTTCCTTCCTCGAAGGAACAAAGCTTTCCCAACATTCTGTGTGCTGAGAGTCACACGGTGCTTGAAAACACTTGCTTGTAGGTCAGTAGAAAATTCCCTTGATGGTGCCATGGTAGGGAATGCTCCCACACTCATGGGGAAAGGCAAACCAACATCCAAACGTGTACTCCATCACATTTTGTCTTTAGGTGCGATCAAGTGAGCCTAGGTCTGTCTGGAAAATTCGTGGGTATTGTGGGGACACACCATGAGTGTGAAACTTGTATATATGAACTTGGTGGCAAAATTCTCATTTTTATCTCCCACACTCATTTTGGGACCACATTGGTTCTAAAATGGTGCAGCATAGCAAATAGCAAATCCTTGAAAATCCATCCAATTGTTGTTTTTTTACTTTTGACTGGGATAGATTTGTCCACCCTTTGGAATTTGTGAAGCAAGCAGGTTGCTCACCACTCCAGGCACTAGCCGATTTCCATTGTATTGGACCCTCATGCAGGTAAGCACAGTATGCCTCCCAACACACTCGGATACACTCGTGCTGCCTGTTTCTTCAGGAGCAGTCCCAGTATATACTTGGAAAGTGTTTACAAGCCTCAAAAAGTTCAGGGAAACACACTGCCCTGACTCTGGGTGTTAGGATCCCTAGGAAAGACTGAAGGTCTCACGACTTAGAATGTAGACAGCTCCCGATAGATAGAGGGCTGAAAACACTCTCTGTTGATGCATTTCTTTTCTTGAAGGAACATAACTTTCCAAATATTTTGTGTGCAGAGAGACACACACGGCTTGAATATGCTTGCATGGAGGTCACTTTTCAGTAGCACTTTCCCCTGATGGTGTGACCATGGGGATGCCCCACTCCCCATTCATAGAGAAAGACAAATTAGCATCCAAACGTCTGTTCCATCACATTTTCTCAGTAGGATCGATCCAGTGAGAAGAGTTCTGTCTGGAAACTTTGTGGATACTGCGTGGAGACATCCTGAGTCTGAACATGGATACTGGATTTTGAGGGCAAAATTAACATTTTTTTCTTGATTCAGGAAAATACTACGGCCTTGCAACTGCTTGGAAATTCATCCAATTGTTGTTGTCTTCCTTCTGACAATGATAACTTTGGTCCATCCTTTGGGATTTCTGAATCAAGCAGGCGACTCACCACTCCTAGCCTCTGTCCCATTCCCAGGGGAATGTCATCTCATGTAGGTAAGCACAGTATGGTACCATACACTCTCAGACACTCTCCTACAGTCTGTTTCCTCATGGGCAGTCCCTATATGACCTAGGATGTCTTTGGGAGGCTTGGAAAGTGCAGGAGAAACAGTGCCTTGACTCTGGTAGTTAGGTTAGGTCCCCTGGACAAGCCTGGATGTCAATGTTAGATTCTAGACAGTTCCTAATAGATATAGGCCTAATAACACACTCTCTGTTGATGCTCTTCCTTGAAGAAACATACTTTTCCCTGCATTCTCTGTGCTGAAGTCACACACTGCTTTGAAAACGCTCTTTGGAGGTCATTATTCAGTAGAAAATTCCTCTGACAGTGTAACCTTAGGGAAGGCCCCCACACTCACTGGAAAAGGCAAACCAACATCCAAACTTCTGTTGCATCACATTTTGTCTCTAGGAGTGATCCAGAGAACCTAGGTCTGTCTAGAAAATCGTGTATACTGCAGGACCACATCCTAAGTGTGAACCTGGATACCAGAAATGGTGGAACAATTCGCACTTTTCTTTTGGTTTGTCCTAAAACTATGTGGCCTGGCACCTGCTTGAAAATCCATGTAATTGCTGTTTTCTTACTTTGAACAGCAATAACTTTGGTTCACCCTTTGGGATTTCTGAAGCAAGCAAGCAGATCACCTCTCCTAGTCACGGGCCTATTTCCAGTGGAATGTCACCTTATCTAAGTAAGCACATAATGGCCCCTCTGTATACTCAGGCACACTCCCACAGTTTCTGTCCTCATGGACAGTCCCTGTGTGACCTAGGAATATGTTTACAAAGCATTTAAAGGGCAGGGAAGACACTGCCCTGACTCTGGAAGTTCGGTTCTCTGGGAAGGCTGGAGGGCTCTCTTGTTAGAATCAAGACAGTTCTTCATAGATAGAGGCCTGAAAACACACTCTCTGTTGATACCCTTCCTTCCTCGAAGAAACAGTACTTTCCCAGTATTCTGTGAACTGAGAGTCACACATTGCTTGAAACCGTTTGCTTGCCGGTCATGTCTTAGTAGCAATTTCTTGTGATGTTGTGACAGTAAGGATGTCCCCCACACTCACAGGGTAAGGCAATCCAAGATCCAAACGTCTGTTCCATCACATTTTCTTGATAGGAGCAACCAGTGAGCTAGTCTCTTTGTGAAATATGGGTAGATACAACAGAGACACCTCCTGAGTCTGACAGTGGATACCGGACCTTGATGGCCAAATTTGCAACTGCTAGAAAATCCATACAATTGCTTTTTTTTTTTTTTTTTTTTTTTGACAGTGATTGCTTTTGACCCACCTTTGGGATTTCAGAAGCAAGAAGGCGGCTCACAAGTGCTGTTGATGGCCTCTTTGCAATGGAATGTCACCTCACCTGGGTAACAACAGTATGGCACCCAGCAGTCTGAACACATTCCTGCAGCCTGTTTCCTCATGGACAGTTCTGGGATGATGTAGGAATGTGGTTAAAAGCCTGGGCTACTGCAGGGAAACACACTGCCCTGACTCTGCAAGTTAGGTCCTCAGGGTAAGACTGGAGGTCTCACATCTTGAATCTAGACAATTCTTGATAGATAAAGGAAATGAAAATTCATTGTCTGCTGAATGTCTTTCTTTCTTTCTTTCAGGAACATTGTTTTTTTTTCCCAACATTCTGCTTCCTGAGTGTCACACACTTGCTTGGAGGTCATTTATCACTAAGAATTTCCCCTGAAGATGTGACTGGAGGGAAAGCCCCACAAACACAGTAAAAGGGAACCACATCCAAATGTCTGTTCCATCACGTTTGCTCTGTAGGAGAAATATAGTGAGCCTAGTCCTTCCTGGAAAATTCTTGGATTCTGCAGGGACACATCCTGAATGTGAATCTTGATAGCGGATCTTGGTGGCAAAATTTGCATTATTATCTCCATTGGGCTTAAAACGTTGTGGCCTAACAACTGCTTGAAAGTTCATTTAATACCTGTTTTCTTACTTCTGACAATGATAGCTTTGTTCCACCTTTCTGGATTTCTGAAGCAACAGGCGGTTCATAACTCCTAGTCCCTGGCCCATTTCCAGTGGAAGGTCAGTTCATTTGGTAAGGACAGAATGACACACAGCACACACACACACACTCTTCCATAGCCTGTTTCATCATGGGCATTCCTGAGTGATCTTAGAATGTGCTTACAAGGCTCAGAATTTGCAGGGAAACACTGCCCAGACTCTGGAAGATGGGTCCTCTGTACAAGCCTGGAGATCTCACATCTTAGAATATAGACAGATCCTGATATATAGAGGCCTGAAAACACACTCTCTATTGATGCCTTTCCTTCCTCGAATGAACATAGCTTTCCCAGCATTCTGTGTGCTGAGAGTCACATACTGCTTGAAAATGCGTGCCTGGAAGTCATTTTTCAGTAGCAATTTCCCTTGATGGTTTGACCATAGGGAAGTCCACCACACTCACAGGAAAAGGCAAAACATCATCCAAACGTCTATTCCATCATGTTTCTCTGTAGGAGACATCCTAGGGTTAGGGTTAGGGTTAACCTAGGTCTGTCTTGAAAATTCTTCAGTGCTGTGGGGACACATCCTAAGTGTGAACCTGGGTAATGGACCTTGGTGGGAAAATTCACATTGTCCTCTTGTCCTCTAGGTTGGCCAAAATGTTGGGAAAGCAATTGCCCTTTGAGTAAGGAAAGGAATCAACAGAGAGTGTGTTTCCAGGCCTCTATCTATTAGGAACTGTCTAGATTGTAAGACGTGAGACCTCCAGTCTTGCCCAGATGACCTAACATCCTGAGTCAGGGCATATGTTTCCATACAATCCCTGAGCCTTGTAAATACATTCCTAGGTCATACCAGGACTGCCAGTGAGGAAACAGGCTGTAGGACTGTGTCTGAGAGAGCTGGGTGCCATGTGGTGCTACTTACATTATGTGACATTTCACAGGAAAGGGACCACCAGATAGAAGTGACAAGCGGACTGCTTCCTTCAGAAATTACATGGGTGGACCAAATCTATCTCTGTCAGAAAAAAAAAAACAAGTACTGGATGGATATTCAAACAGTTGCTCTGCCAAACCGTTTTAGTGCCAACTGAGAGAAAGAGGTGAATTTTGTCCTGTATTCAGGTTCACACTCAGGATGTGACCCCACAGGATCCAAACTTTTCCAATTTTCCAGATAGACCTGGGTTCACTGGACCTCTCTAAAACCGAGAAAACGTGATGGAACAGGCATTGGATGATTACTTGCCTGTCTTGTGATTGTGGGGGCCCTACTATCACAGGCTCAGGGGAAATTGCGACTGAGAAATGAACTCCCAGCAAACGTTTTCAAGCAGTGTGTGACTCTCAGCACACAGTATATTGGGAAAGTTATGTTCCTTCAATGAAGAAAATCATCAACAGAGAGTGTGTTTTTTTTTATAGCAGGAATTGTTCAGCTTCTAAGATGTGAGAGCTCAGGCCTGCTTAAAGGTCCTAAGTTCCAGAGTCAGGACAGTGTGTCTTGCTGCACTTTCTGAGACTTCTAAATGCATTCCTAGGTCATACCAGGTCTGCTCCTAAGGAAGGATGCTGAGGGAGTGTATCAGAGTGTGCTGGGTGAAATACGGTGGTCACATAGATGAGGTGGTCATTCCAGGTGTCATTCTGGAAATGGGCCTGCAGCTGCTGCAGCTAGAAGTTGCAAGCCATTCACATGCTTCAGAAATCCCAAAGGTTAACCAAAGCTAGCATTGTCAGAAGTAAGAAAACAGCATTCAGATGGAATTTCAAGCGGTTGCTCGGCTGCACTGTTTTAGGGCCAAGTGAGAGAAAAATGCATATTTTAACACCAAAATCTGGTATCCAGATTCAAACATATGTGTTGCCCCCAGTGTCCACGAATTTTCTAGATAGACTTACGTTTGAATGGATGGCCCCTACCAAGAAAACGTGATTGAACATACGTTTGCAAGTGCTTTTGAATTTACCTGTGAGTGTGGCGCCTTCCCTACAGTCACACCTCCAGGGGAAATTGCTAATGAAAAATGACCTCCAACAAGCGTTTTCAAGCAGTGTGTGACACTCAGCACACAGAAATGCTGAGAAAGCTATATTTCTTTGAGCAAGGAAAGGCATCTCGAGAGAATATGTTATCAGGCCTCTACCTGTCATGAACTGTCTAGATGCAGACATGACAGAGAGTCCTCCAAGTTTCCCAGAGGACCTAAATACCAGAGTCAGGGCAGTGTGTTTCCCACCACTTTCTGAGATTTGTAAACACATTCCTAGGTCATACCAGATCTGACCATGAAAAGTCAGGCTGCAAGAGTGTGTCTCAGAGTGCTGGGTGACATATTGTGCTAACCTAGATGAGATGACATCCCCCTGGAAAGGGGCCAGTGGCTTGGAGTGGAGAGCCTCCTGCTTGATTCATAAATCCCAAAGGGGGCACCAACACTATCACTGTCAGAAGTAAGAAAACAGCAATTAGATGCATTTTCAGGCAGTAACTAGGTCTAACCGTTTTAGGGCCAACTGAGAAAAAAAAAAAATGCAAATTTTGCTGCCAAGGTCCGGTATCCAGGTTCAAACATAGGATGTGTAGGAACAGTATCCATGAGTATTCTAGACAGTTAGGTTGAATGGATCGCTCCTATCAAGAAAACGTGATTGAGCAGAAAACGTCTGGATGATCCTTTGCCTTTTTTTTTTCTTTTCCTGTGAGTGTGGCGGTCTTCCCTAAGGTCACAACATCAGGGGAAGTTGCTACTGAAAAATTACTTCCAACAAGCGTTTTCAAGCAGTGTGTGACTCTGAGCTCACAAAAAGCTGGGAAAATTATGTTCCATCCAGGAAGGTAAGGCATCAAAAGAGAGTGATTTATCAGGTCTCTGTGTATCACAAACTGTATAGACTCAAAGATGTGAGACTTCCAGGTTTGCCCTGAGGACCCAAATTCCAGAGTCAGAACATTGTATTTCCCTACACTTTCTGAGATTGCATCCAAGTACCATATTTTGTACTCTATTGTTGACCATGATGGCTACTCCATTTCTTTTAACGGGTTCCTGCCCACAGTAGTAGGTATAATGGTCATCTGAGTTAAATTCACCCATTCCTGTCCATTTTAATTTGCTGATTCCTAGAATGTTGACATTCACTCTTGCCATCTCCTGTTTGACCACTTCCAATTTGCCTTGATTTGCATTCATGACCTAACATTCATTCCAGGTTCCTATTCGATATTGCTCTTTACAACATCGGACCTTGCTTCTATCACCAGTCACATCCACAACTGGGTATTGTTTTTGCTTTGGCTCTATCCCCTCATTCTTTCTGGAGTTATTTCTCCACTGAGCTCCAGTAGGATATTGGGCACCTACTGACCTGGGGAGTTCCTCTTTCAGTATCCTATCATTTTACCTTTTCATATTGTTCATGGGGTCCTCAAGGCAAGAATACTGAAGTGGTTTGCCATTCCCTTCTCCAGTGGACCACATTCTGTCAGACCTGTCCACCATAACCGGTCCATCTTGGGTGGCTCCACACGGCATGGCTTAGTTTCATTGAGTTAGACAAGGTTATGGTCCGAGTGATCAGAATGGCTAGTTTTCTGTGATTATGATTTCAGTGTCTGCCCTTTGATGCCCTCTCACAACACCTACCATCTTACTTACCATTTCTTTACTTGGACGTGGGGTATCTCTTTACAGCTGCTCCAGCAGCAAAGCAGAGCAACTCCTCCTTACCTTGGACAACGGGTGTCTCCTCAGGCCGCCCCTCCTGACCTTGAATGTGGAGGAGCTCCTCTCGGTCCTCCTGCACCCGTGCAGCTGCTGCTCTTTGGACGTGGGATTGCTCCTCTTGGCCACAGCCCCTGACCTTGGGCATGGGGTGGCTCCCCGCAGCCACTGCAACTGACCATGGGCGAGAGGTAGCTCCTCCATGCTTCTGCATGGTCCATCACAGCCTGCACCATTTGAATGCAGAGTTCCAAATAATAGCAAGGAGAGATAAGAAAGCCTTACTTTGATCAATGCAAAGAAATAGAGAAAAAAGAACAGAATGGAAAGACTAGAGATCTCTTCAAGAAAATTAGAAATACCAAGGGAAATTCCATGTGAAGATGGGTTCAATAAAGGACAGAAATGCTATGGATTTAACAGAAGCAGAAGATATTAAGAAGAGGTGGCAAGAAAAAAAAAGAAAAACTAACAAAAAAAAAAAAATTTTCATGGCCCAGATAATTACGATGGGGTGATCACTCACCTAGAGCCAGACATCCTGGAATGTGAGGTCAAGTGGGCCTTAGAAAGCATCACTACAAACAAAGCTGGTGGAAGTGATGGATTCCAGTTAAGCTATTTCAAATCCTAAAAGACGATGCTGTGAAAGTGCTGTACTTAATAGGTCAGCAAATTTGGAAAACTCAGCAGTGGCCACAGGACTGGAAAAGGTCAGTTTTCATTCCAATTCCAAAAGAAAGGCAATAGCAAAAAATGCTCAAACTACTGCACAATTGCACTCATCTCACATGCTAGTAAAGTAATGCTCAAAATTCTCCAAGCAAGGCTTCAGCAATACATGAACCGTGAACTTCCAGATGTTCAAGCTGGGTTTAGGAAAGGCAGAGGAACCAGAGATCAACCTGCTAACATCTGCTGGATCATTGAAAAAGAGAGTCCCAGAAAAAAACATCTATTTCTGCTTTATTGACTATGCCACTAAAAGCCTTTGACCGTGTGTATCACAATAAAAACTGTGGGAAATTCTGAAAGAGATGGGACTACCAGACCACCTGACCTGCCTCTTGAGAAACCTATGTGCAGGTCAGGAAGCAACAGTTAGAACTGGACATGGAATAACAGATTGGTTCCAAATAGGGAAAGGAGTACATCAAGGCTGTATATTGTCACCCTGCTTATTTAACTTATATGCAGAGCACATCATGAGAAACACTGGGTTGTAAAAAGAACAAGCTGGAATCAAGATTGCCAGGAGAAACATCAATAACCTCAGATATGCAGATGACACCACCTTATGGAAGAAACTGAAGAGGAACTAAAAAGCCTCTTGATGAAATTGAAAGAGGAGAGTGAAAAAGTTGGCTTACAGCTCAACATTCAGAAAACTAAGATCATGGCATCTGGTCCCGTCACTTCATGAAAAATAGATGGGAACACAGTAGAAACAGTGTCATACTTTGTTTTGGGGGGCTCCAAAATCACTGCAGATGGGATTGCAGCCATGAAATTAGAAGACGCTTACTTCTTGGAAGGAAAGTTATGACCAACCTAGATAGCATATTGAAAAAGCAGAGGCATGCCTTTGCCAACAAAGGTCCATCTGGTCAAGGCTATAGTTTTTCCAGTGGTCATGTATGAATGTAATAGTTGGACTGTGAAGAAAGCTGAGAGCACTGAAGAATTGATGCTTTTGAACTGTGGTGTTGAAGAAGACTCTTGAGAGTCCCTTGGACTGCAAGGACATCCAACCAGTCCATCCTAAAGGAGATCAGTCCTGGGTGTTCATTGGAAAGACTGATGCTGAAACAAACTCCACTACTTTGGCCACCTGATGCGAAGAGTTGATTCATTGGAAAAGACCCTGATGCTGGGAGGGCTTGGGGGCAGGAGGAGAAGGGGGGGGCAGGGATGAGAGAGGGATGGGAGGATGGCATCACCAACTCGATGGTCATGAGTTTGAGTAAACTCCGGGAGCTGGTGATGGACAGGGAGGGTGATGGCGTGCTTGCTTTATTCATGGGGTCCCAAAGAGTCGGATAAAACTGAGCGTCTGAATGGAACTGAACACTTTCTGAGCATTATGAACACATTCCTAGGTCATACCAGAAGTGCCCTTAAGAAAGACAGGCTGCAGGAGGGTTTCTGAGATTGCTGGGTGCCATGCTGCACTTACCAAGATGATGTAGCATTGCATTGTAAATGGGTCAGCAGCTACAAGTTGCTAGCTGCTTACTTGCTTCAGAAATCCCAAAGGGTGTACCAAGCTATAACTGCCAGAAGTAAGAAACCAGCAGCTAAATGCATTTCCAGGTAGTTGTTATGCTGTACAGTTTTTGGCCAACTAAGAGGGAAATGTGAATTTTGCCACCAAGGTCCACTGTCCATGTTCACACCCAGGATGTGTCCACTCATGACCCAAGAATTTTCCAGCAGACCTAGGCACACTGAATCTCCACTACAGAGAAAACATGACACTGAACTGACGTGATGGATGTTGTTTGGATTTGCTTTTCCTTTTCCTGTGAGTTTGGTGGCCTTCCCTATGGTCACACTATCAGGAGCAATTGCTAATGAAAAAAAATGACTTCCAACAAGTGTTTTCAAGCAGTATGTGACTCTATGGACATGGAAAGCTGGAAACCTATGTTCCATTGAGGAAGGGAATGTATTTATAGACAGTGTGTTTTCAAGACTTTATCTATTAGGAACTGTCTAGCTTCCAAGATGTGAATTCTCCATATTTGCCCAGAGGACCTCACTTCCGGCGTCAGGGCAATGTGTTTTCCTGCAACTTTTTGAGCTTTGTAAACACATTTCTTGGTCATACCAGGACTGCCCATGAGGAAACCGGCTCTCTATATCAGGATCTGTCTAGATACTAAGATGTGAGACCTCTAGGTTGGTACAGAGGACCTAAATTTCAGAGCAAGAGCAGTGTGTTTTTTTGCATTTCCTGAGCTTTGTAAACACATTTCTGAGCAATGCCAGTACTGCTCATGAGAAAAAGGCTTCAGGGTGTGTGTCTGAGAGTGCTGAGTACCATACTGTGCTTACCTAGATGAGGTAACTTTCCACGGCAAATCGGCGAGTGCCTAGGAGTTGTGAGCCACCAGCTTGCTTCAGAAATCCTGAATGGTGGACCAAAGGTTGCACTGTCAGAAGTAAGAAAAAAAAAATTGGATGGATTTTCAAGCAATTGCTAGCCACACCTCGTTATGGCACCCAGAGAGAAAAATACAAATTGTGCACCCTAGGTCCGGTATTCAGGTTCACACACACACGGATGTGTCCCCTCATGATTCAAGAAATTTCCAGACAGACCTATGTTCACTAGAGTTCTTCTACAGAGAAAAAAACTGGTTGGAACAGCCATTTGGAGATTGCTTTGCCTTTCTCTGTGAGTGTGTGTGGGACCCCTACCTATGGTCACAGCCTCAAGGAGATATTGCCACTGAAAATAAACTTCCAAGCAAAGCACTTTTCAAGCAGAGTGCGACTCTCAGGTCACAGAAGTGAATGAAAAAAAGCTATCTTCCTTTGAAGAAGGAAAGACATCCACAGAGTGTTTTCAAACCTCTATCTTGCAGGAAATTTTGAGCTCTAAAACATGAGACCAGCATGTCTGCTGAGAGGACCTAAATTCCTGAGTCTGGGCCGTGTGTCTCCCTGTAATTTCCGAGTTTGGCAAACACATTCCTAGGTCATAACGGTACTGACCATGAGAAAGCTGGCAGCAGGAGTGTGCCTGAAAGGGCTGAGTGCCTTACTGTGGTCAACTGTGTGAGTGGACATTCCAGTGACAGGCTCAAAGCTACAAGGTGTGAGCCACCCGCTTGCTTCAGAAAACCCAAAAGGTAGAGCAAACCTAGCTCTGTCAGAGGTAAGAAAATAGCAATTGGAATGGATTTTCAAGCTGTTGCTAGGCCGAACCACTTTAGGGCCCCCTGAAAGAAAAATGTGAATTGTGCCCAGTAGGTCAGGTATCCAGGTTCAAACACAGGGTGTGTCCCGGCAGGATCCAAGAATTTTACAGAACTAGGCTCACTAGACCTCTCCTGCTGGGAAGATGGGATGGAACAGACATTGGAAGTTGGTTTGCCCCTCCCTATTGTCACAGACTCAAGGAGAAAGTGCCCCTGAAAGATGACCTCCAAGCAAGCACTTTTCAGGCAGTGTGTGATACTCAGTTCACAGAATGCAGGGAAAGATATCTTCCTTCAAGGAAAGAAAGGCACCAAAAGAGAGTGTATTTTCAACCCTCTATCTTGCAGGAACTGTTTAGCTTCCCAGATGGGAGGTCTCCAGTACTGCTCAGAGGAACTAAATTCCAGAGTCAAGGCCGTGTGTCTCCCTGCACTTTCCAAGCCTTGCAAAGCCATTCCTAGGTTATACCGGTACTGCACATGAGGAATCAGGCTGTGAGAGTGTGTCCAAGAGGGCTAAGTCCCTCAGTATACTCACTTCCTTCCAAGCTGGCATTCCACTCCACTGTAAAAAGGCCCATAGCTGGGAGTTGCAATTCACCCACTTGCTTCAGAAATCAAAAAGGATGGAGCAAATCTACCTCTCTCAGAATCAAGAAAAGAGCAATTGGATGGATTTTCAAGCTGTTGTTAGGCCACACTGCTTTAAGGCCCACAGAGAGAAAAATGAATTGTGCCCCCTCATTCTGGTATCCCGGTTCACAAACAGGGTGTGTCCCCACGGATCCAAGAATTTTCCAGACAGACTTACGCTCACTAGAGCTCTCCTACAGAGAAAACGGGATGGAACAGACATTTAGATATTGCTTTTCCTTTCCCAGTGAGTGTGGGACCCCTCTGTTTGGCTACAGCCCCAAGTGGAAATTACCATAGAAAAAAAATCATGTCTAAGCGAGCACTTTTCAAGCACTGTGTGATTCTCAGTTCGCAGGATACTGGGAAACCTATATTTCTTCAAGGAAGGAAAGGCATCCACAGAGAGTGTGTTTTCAAACCTCTCTCTTGCAGGAACTCTTTAGCTCCTAAGGCATGAACCCTCCAGTTCTGCTCAGTTCTGCTCAGAGGACTTAAATTAAATTTGAGAATCTGTGCCGTGTGTCTCGGTGCATTTTCCCACCTTTCAAACACATATCTAGGTGACACTGGTACTGCCCATGAGGAAGCAGACTGTGGGAATATGTCTCAGAGTGCTGGGTCCCTTACTGTGGTCACCTCTGTGAGGTGACATTCCACTGTAAATAGGCCCAAAGATAGGAGTTGCGAGCCTCCCATGTGCTTCAAAAACCCCAGGGGTGGAACAAAGTTAGCTCTGTCAAAAGTAAGAAAAAAAAATGGCAATTGGACGGATTTTCAAAATGTGGATAGGTCGCACCGCTTTAGGGCCACCCGAAAAAAATATGCAAATTTGAACCTGGGTGTCCAGATTAACACACAGGGTGTTTCCCCCATGATCCGAGAATTTTTCAGACAGACCTAGGTTCACTGGAGCTCTCCTGCAGAGGAAACACACATCCAGAGTCTCCAGTGTGAACCCTCCAAAATCTATACCTGGTGTCACAAATCCACACAAATCCACAGCCTCCAGGATGACCCTACCCTCAAGATCTGTACCTGGGGTCACAATTCCACTATTTCCATGTCGAGTCCACCTCCAAGAACTTGAACTTGTGGTCACATGTCCAGAGTCTTCAGGGTGACCCCACCTCCCAGAAGCTACCGGTGTGACACATCCACAGTTTTAAGGATGGACTCAATTCCCAGAACCTGTACCTGGGGTCACACTTCCATAGTCTAAGGGTTACCCCACCTCCCACACATTGAACTCGGTTTCCCATGTCCCTGTTAGCCAGGGTTACCCTTTCCATGACCCTGTAATGGGGATCATATGTACACAGTCTGCTGTGTGTGTCATCACTTCCCAGACCTTTCACCTGGAGTCACAATCACAGTTTCCAGGTTACTCTTCTTGCAGACCCTGCACCTGGAGTCACTTATCCACAGTCTCCAGGGTGACTCATCCAAAACCCCACACTGGGGCTCACATGACCACAGTCTCCAGGGTGATCCAAGCACCCAATCCTGCACCTAGGGTCACATATTCACAGGCTCCAGGGTGTACCTCTTGCAGACCCTGCACCTGGGGTCGCATATCTACAGCCTCCAGTGTGATCCCCATCCCCAGACCTGGTTTGGGTGAGAAATAACCATAGTCTCCAGAGTCACACCTTGGGTCACATATCCATAGTCAACAGGGTGAACTCACCTCCCAGAACCTGTACATGGTGTCAAATGTGCACATTCTCCAGGGTTACCACCATTCCAACATGCTGTACCTGGGTCAAAAGCCCACAGTCTCAAGGGTGACCCCACTCAGACCCTGTTCCTGTGGTCACATGTCCAGAATCTCCAGAATGATCTACCTCCAAGATGAAGCACCTGATGTCACATGTCAACAGTCTCCAAGGTGGCCCCATCCTCAGAATCTGCGCCTGTGGTTACATTTCTCCAGTCTCCAGGATGATACCCAATCTCAGTATTTGTATCTCCATATGTCACATGTACATAGTCACATGTACATAGTCACCAGGGTAACCACTGCAGGCCCTTTTTCTGACATAACATTTCCACAGGCTCCTGAAGAACTCCCTTCCCAGACTCTGAATCTGGGATCCTACCTCCAGGGTCTCGAGGGTGATGCCCTTCCCTGTCCCTTCACCTGGTGTCAAACATCCAGAGTCTCCATGGTAACATCCACACCAAATTCTGATACTGGGGACACAGATCCATAGTCTTCTGGGTCGCAACCCCTCCCAGATCATGCACCTGGTCTCACACGTCCTCAATCTCCAGGTTGACACCCCCTCCCAGACACTGCAGCTGGGGTTACACGTCCACAGTCTCCAGGGTGAACCCACCTCACTGTCTATTGTACCTCCGGTTACATGGCCTCAGTCTCCAGGGTGACCCCATATCTCAGACACTGTACTTGGGGTTACATATCAACGATGGTCAGGATGACACCTCTCCCCAGACCCTGTACCTGGGGTCGCATTGGCACAGTTTCCAGGGCGATGCTAAATTTCCGACCCTGTACCTAGGGTCGCATTGGCACAGTTGGCACAGTCTCCAGGGCGATGCTAAATTTCCAACCCTGTACCTGGGGTCACAGGTCACAGTCACCAGGCTTTCCCCACCCTCAAGAGCCTTTACCTGGGGTCACACGTCCACAGTCTCCAGGGTGACTCCCTCCCAGACCCTTCACCTGGCATCCTACGTCCACAGTCTCCTGTGTGATATCACTTCCCAGACTCTATACCTGTGGTCACAGATCCACAGTCTCCATGGTGATCCCCTTCCCAGACCCTGTAATTTGGATCCCATGTCCTCAGTCTCCAGTGAGACACCACCTCTCTCAGTACCCTGTACTTTGGTGACTTGTCCACAGTTTCCAGGATGACCCAAACGGTGCATGTGGAGTCACATGTCCACATTCTGCAAAGTGACCCCATTCCCTAAACCTGCACCTTAGTCACACAGCCACAGTCTCCAGAATGACCTCACTTCAGACCCTGCACATCTCCAGGGTCACACCTCCACATAGGGTCACACCTCCATATTGATTAACCCCCTCCTTGAACTTCTATCAGGTTTTTTACATGCACCATCTCCACAGTGACCACCACCAGATACTGTACCTGTGGTCAGGGTCCACAGTCTGCAGGGTGAGACCCTTTCGTACCCTAAACCTTGGCTCACCTAGCCAGTCTCCAGGGTCATCCCTGCCAAACCTGCACCTGGGGTCACATGTCCATACTCTCCATGGTGACATCCCCCAGGCCTTGTGCTGCTGCTGCTGCTGCTGCTGCTGTCTGCTGCTAGTCTGTGTCCAACTCTGCGACCCCATAGGTGGCAGCCCACCAGGCTCCCCCATCCCTGGGATTCTCCAGGCAAGATCACTGGAGTGGGTTGCCATTTCCTTCTCCAAAGCATGAAAGTGAAAAGTGAAAGTGAAGTCACTCAGTCGTGTCTGACTCTTAGCGACCCCATAGACTGCAGCCTACCAGGCTCCTCCATCCATGGGATTTTCCAGGCAAGAGTACTGGAGTGTACTGTTGCCCACTCCAGTACCTAGTGTCATATATCTGCCCAGACCCTGTACGTAGTGTCATATATCCACAGTTTCCCGGGTTACCCCACTTCCCATATCATGCACCTGGGATCACACGCTCACACAGTGCAGGGTGACACTGATCCCATTCATGTACCTTGTGTCACAAGTCCACAGCCACCAGGATGGCCCCACTCTCAAAATCCCATACCTGGGGTCACATTCCTGTCTCCAGTGGGATCCCACCTCCCGGAAACTTTACCTGGGGATAATCGTCCACAGTTTTCAGGATGGTCCCAACTCCCTGAAACTGTACCTGGAGTCATTCTTCCATAGACATTGAACCTGTTCCATGCCACTGGTCCACAGGGTTATACCCTCCAAGACCCTGTAATGTGGTTTACATGTCCACAGTCTCCTGTGCGTCATCACTTCCCAGAACCTTCACCTGCAGGGACAGAGGTTCCAGGTTGACTCCCCCATAGACCCTGCACTTGGAGCCACATATCCACACTCTCACAGGTGACTCATTCAAATCACTGTACCAGGGCTCAGGTACTGACCCCAGCACCCAGCGTCACATGTCCACAGATTCTAGCATGACCCCACATTCTAGACACTGTACCTTGGGACACATACTCACAGTCTCTAGGGTGAACACCCTTCTAGACACTGTATATGGTGTCACATGGGCACATTCACCAACTCCCAAACCCTTTAACTAGGGTTACACGTAGATAGTCTCAGAGTGACCCCACTCGCCAGAACTTGCACCTGGGTTCATATGTCCACAGCGCCCAGGGTAACACCACCTGTCAAGCAATTGTACTGGGTTCCAACACCCACTGGTTCTAGGGTGACACCACTTCCAAGCCCGTGAACCTAGGGTCACACATCCATGGTCTCCTGGGTGGCAACGTCTCCCAGATCATGCACCAGGTCTCACACCTCCGCAGTCTCCAGGGTGACTACACATCATAGAATATTGTAATTCTGTTCACAGTGCCCCAGTCTCCAGGGTGACCCTGTATCTCTAACCCTGTACCTGGGGTTACATGTACATGGTGGCCAGGAAGACACGCCTCCCCAGACTCTGTACACGGGATCACATTGGCACAGTCACCAGGGTGACCCCAACTTCCTCACCCTGTACCTGGGGTCACATGTCCAGAATCTCCTGGATTTACCCACATTCAAGGGCTAGTAAGTGGGATCACATGTCCACAGTCTCGAGTCTCGAGGCTTTCCCCACCCACAAGTGCCTGTACCCGGGGTCACACGTCAACTGACTCCAGGGTGACTCCCTCCCAGACTGTTCACCTGGCATCCCATGTCCCCAGACTTTTGTGTGATGTCATTTCCCAGACTCTGTACATGTGCTAACAGATTCACAGGCTCCGTGGTGACCCCCATCCTGGTCTCTGTAACTTGGGTCACATGTCCTCAGTATCCAGTGTGGCCCCACCTCTCATACCCTATACCTTTGGTGACTTGGCCAGATTCCAGGGTAACCCTCCCCTGCCAGACCCTGTGCTTATTTACACACATCCACAATCTCCAGGATGTTCGCCCTCCCATACCCTGCACCTAGAGTCACATGTCAACAGTTTCCAGCGTGAACCCCATTTCACACACTGCACCTGGGCTCACATATCCACATTCTGCAGGGTGACACCCCTTCCAGACCATTTCCCTGCCATTAAATGCCTGCAGTCCCCAGAGTGACCCCGTGCATCCCAGACACTGTACCTGAGGTCACATATACAGAGTTTCCTTGGTCACCCCCATCCCAGACCCTGTACCTGGGTTCAGATATCCTAGTGTCTTGGGGGACCCAGTTCAGACCTTGCATCTAGGGTCAGATGTCCAGTATCCAGGATGACTTGCTTCCCTAATCAGTGCATCTGGGGTCATATGTCCACAATCTTCAAAGTGATCCCATCCCCTAACCCTGCACCTTACTCACACATCCACAGTCTCCAGAGTGACCACATACCAGTACCTACACCTAAGGTCACATGTCCACTGTCTCACGGGTGACCTCTTCCCTGAACTTGTTCCAGATTTCACACGATCACCATTGCCACAGTGACCACCAACAGATCCTGAACCTGTGGTCACAGTTCAACTGTCTGCCTGATGAGACCCATTTTGTACCCTGAACCTTGTGAACCTGCACCTGGGATCACAAGTCCATATTCTCCATGGTGTCATCCCCCAGACCCTCTACCTAGTGTCATGTATACAGTCTCCTGGGCTTCCGCATTTCCCATACCATGCACCTGGGATCACACATCCACAGTATCCAGGGTGACACCCCTCCTAAACCTGTACCTGGTGTCACAAGTCGACAGATTCCAGGATAAGCCCACCGTTAAGATCCTCTACCTAGGGTCACAACTCCACTGTTTCCAGGGTGAGCCCCCCTCCCAGTCCCTGCACTTGGGGTCACTTGTCGAGAGTCTCCAGGGTGAATCCACCTCCCAGAAACTCTACCTAGGGTGAAACATCCACAATCACTCAAGTTGGCCCCAACTCCCAGAACCTGTACCTGTGGTCCCACTTCCATAGTCTCATGGTTACCACATGCCCAGACATTTAACATGGTGTCCCATGATCTTGGATGCCAGGGTTACCCCCTCCAAGACCCTGTAATGGGGTCACATGTTCACAGTCTCCAGAGTGTCGTCACTTCCCAGACCCTCCACCTGCAGTCACACAAACACAAGTTCCAAGGTGACTCCCTTGCAGGCCCTGCACCTGGAGTCACATATTCACAATCTCATCTTGGGGGATCCCATTTAGACCCTGGATCTAGGGTCACGTATTCAGTCTCCAAGTTGATTTGCCTCCCAAACGGTGCATCTGGGGTCACATGACCACAATCTCCAAAGTGAATGCATCCCCTAAGCCTGCACCTAGGTCACACGGCAAACAGTTTCCAGAGTGACCTCAACCAGAGTGACCTGAAACCCTGAAACGGTCACATGTTGACAGTCTTGGAGGGTCTTGGAGGGTGACCCCCTCCGTGAACTGATACTAGGTTTCATACGTCCACCATCTCCACAGTGATTACCACCAGATCCTGTACCTGTGGTCATAGATCCACAGTCTGCAGGGTGAAACCCTTTTCCTACCCTGAACTTTGGGTCACACGACCACAGTCTCCAGGGTGACCCCACCCAAACCTACACCTGGGGTCACATGTCCACACTTTCCATGGTGACATACTTGAGACCCTGTACCTACTGTCATATAGCCACAATCTCCTGGGCTACCACACTTACCATACCATACACCTGTGATCACATGTCCACAGTTTCGAGGGTGGCCCCCTGTATAACCTGTACCTGGTGTCACAAGTCCACAGCCTCCACGTGACCCCACCCTCACGATCCTGTACCTGGGGTCACAAGTCCACTTTTTCCATGGTGAGTCTACCTCCCAGACCCTGCATTTGGGGTCACATGTCCAGAGTCTCCAGGGTGACCCCACCACCCAGGGTGACCATAAACCATACCTCGGGTGAAATGTCCACAATTTTCAGGATGGCACCAACTCCCAGAACCTGTACCTGGGGTCACACTTCCATACTCTCAGGGTATCCCCACCTCCCAGACATATAACCTTGCATCCCATGACCACAAGGGTTAACCCCTCCAAGACCCTGTAATAGTGGTCACATGTCCACAGCCTCCTGTTTGTCAAAACCTGTAGACCTCACCTGGAGTCACACAAACACAGGTTCCATGGTGACTCCCTCGCAGACCCTGCACCTGGAATCACATATTCACAGGCTCCAGGGTGACCCGCTCGGAAATCCTGTACCTGAGATCACATATCTACAGTCTCCAGGGTGAACCCCATCCCCACACACTGTCTGAGCAGAATCATCCAGTCTCCCATGAGACCCCAATGTCAAGAACTTATCCATTGTGCTAGAAGTCTTCATTCTCCAGGGTGACATTATCTCCCACATTCTGCACCTTAGGTAACATATCCACAGTCTCCAAGGTGACCTTACCTCCTAGACCCTTTACCTGGCGTCACATGTGCAAATTATCCAGGATTCCCGCCACTCCAACACCCTGCACCTGGGTCAAAAACCCAGTCTCAAGGGTGACCCCCTATCCGACCATGTTCCTGGGGTACATGGCCAGAATCTCCAGGATGATCTTGAAAGGTATTGCTGAACCACGCAAAGGCACTGGAATTCTTGGCCTCCAGAGGAAAAGAATTCAATTTGGGGCCAGAGACGAGGCTTGATTGCTTAGAGATTTTGTGTAATAAAGTTGTATTAAAGTATAAAGGAGATAGAGAGAGCTTCTGACATAGGCATCAGAAGGGGGCAGAAAGAGTAGCCCCTTGCAATTGTTAGCAATGGAATTACATGGCTCAGATGGTAAAGCATCTGTCTGCAATGCTGGAGACCCAGGTTAGATCCCTGGGTCAGGAAGATCTCCTGGAGAAGGAAATGGCCACCCACTCCAGTACATTTGCCTGGAAAAAAATCCATGGACAGAGGAGCCTGGTAGGCTACAGTTCATGGGGCCACAAAGAGTTGGACATGACTGAGCAACTTTACTTTACTTTTAATTAGTTATTCAGATCAGTTCAGTTCCGTTCAGTCACTGAGTTGTGTCTGACTCTTTGGGACCCATGATTCACAGCACACCAAGCCTCCCTGTCAGTCACCAACTCCCAGAGTTTACTCAAACTCATGTACATCGAGTCAGTGATGCCATCCAGCCATCTCATCCTCTGTCATCCCCTTTGCCTCCTGTCCCCAATCCCTCACAGCATCAGGGTCTTTTCCAATGAGTCAACTCTTCGCACCAGGTGGCCAAATTATTGGAGTTTCAGTTTCAGAATCAGTTTTTCCAATAAGCACCCAGGACTGATCTCCTTTAGGATGGACTGGTTGGATGTCCTTGCAGTCCAAGGGACTCTCAAGAGTGTTCTCCAACACCACAGTTCAAAAGCATAAACACTTTGGTGCTCAACTTTCTTCACAGTCCAATTCTCACATCCATACATGACCACTAGAAAAACCATAGCCTTGACCAGATGGACCTTTGTTGGCAAAGTAATCTGTCTGCTTTTTAATATGCTATCTAGGTTGGTCATAACTTTCCTTCCAAGGAGTAAGTGGCTTTTAATTTCATGGCTGCAATCACCATCTGCAGTGATTTTTGAGCCCAAAAAGATAAAGTCTGACACTGCTTCCACTGTTTCCCCATCTATTTCCCATGGAGTGATGGGACCTGATGCCATGATCTTAGTTTTCTGAATTTTGAGCTGTAAGCCAACGTTTTCATTCTCCTCGTTCACTTTCATTAAGAGGCTTCTTAGTTCTTATTCAATTTCTGCCATATGGGTGGTGTCATCTGCATGTCTGAGGTTATTGATATTTCTCCTGGCAATCTTAACTCCAGCTTGTGCTTCTTCCAGCCCAGCATTTCTCATGATGTACTCGGCATATAATTTAAATAAGCAGGGTGACAATGTACAGTCTTGACGTGCTCCTTTTCCTATTTGGAACCAGTCTGTTGTTCCATGTCCAGTTCTAACTGTTGCTTCCTGAACTGCATACAGGTTTCTTAAGAGGCAGGTCAGGTGGTCTGGTATTCCCATCTCCTTGAGAGTTTTCCACAGTTAATTGTGATCCACATAGTCGAAGGCTTTGGCGTAGTCAATAAAGCAGAAATAGATGTTTTTTTCTGGAACTCTCTTGCTTTTTCGATGATCTAGCAGATATTGGCAATTTGATCTCTGGTCCCTCTGCCTTTTCTAAAGCCAGCTTGAAAATCTGGAAGTTCACGGTTCACGTATTGCTGAAGCCTGGCTTAGAGAGTTTTGAGCATTACTTTACTAGCGTGTGAGATGAGCATAATTGTGTGGTATTTTGAGCATTCTTTGGGATTACTTTTTTTTTTTTTAATTGGAATGAAAACTGACCTTTTCCAGTCCTGTGGCCACTGCTGAGTTTTCCAAATGTGCTGGCATTATGAGTGCAGCCCTTTCACAGCATCATCTTTCAGTATTTGAAATACTTCCACTGGAATTCCATCTCCTCCACTAGCTTTGTTCGTAGCGATGCTTTCTAATTCCCACTTGACTTCACACTCCAGGATGTCTGGCTCTAGGTGAGTGATCACACCATTGTGATTATCTGGGTCATGAAGATCTTTTTGTACAGTTCTTCTGTGTATTCTTGCCACCTCTTCTTAATATCTTCTGCTTCTGTTAGGTCCGTAGCATTTCTATCCTTTATCGAACCCATTTTTGCATGAAATGTTCCCTTGGTATCTCTAATTTTCCTGAAGAGATATCTAGGCTTTCCCATTCTGTTCTTTTCCTCTATTTCTTTTCATTGATCTCTGAGGATGGCTTTCTTATCTCTCCTTGCTATTCTTTGGAACTCTGCATTCAAATGGGAATATGTTTCCTTTTCTCCTTTGCTTTTCGCTTCTCTTGTTTTCACAGCTATTTTTAAGGCCTCACAGCTATTTATAAGGCCTCCTCAGACAAACATTTTGACTTTTTGCATTTCTATTCCATGGGGATAGTCTTGATCTCTGTCTCCTGTACAATGTCACAAACCTCCATCCATAGTTCATCAGGCACTCTGTCTATCAAACCGAGTCCCTTAAATCTATTTCTCACTTCCACTGTATATTCATAAGGGATTTGATTTAGGTCATACTTGAATGGTCTAGTGGTTTTCCCCACTTTCTTCAATTTAAGTCAGAATTTGGCAATAAGGAGTTCATTATCTGAGCCACAGTCCGTTCCCAGTCTTGCTTTTGCTGACTGTATAGAGCTTTTCCATCTTTGGTTGCAAAGAATAAAATCAATTTTATTTTAGTGTTGCCCATCTGGTGGTATCCATGTGTAGACTCTTCTCTTGTGTTATTGGAAGAGTGCATTTGCTGTGACCAGTGTGTTCTCTTGGCAAAACTCTATTAGCCTTTGTCCTGCTTCATTCTGTACTCCAAGGCCAAATTTGCCTTTGAGTTACTCCAGGTGTTTCTTGACTTCCTACTTTTGCATCCCAGTCCCCCATAATGGAAAGGACGTCTTTTTTGGATGTTAGTTATAAATGTCTTATAGGTCTGCATAGAACCTTTCGACTTCAGCTTCTTCAGCGTTACTGGTTGGGGTATAGGCTTGGATTACTGTGATATTGAATGGTTTGCCTTGGAAACGAACAGAGATCATTCTCTCATTTTTGAGATTGCATCCAAGTACTCCATTTCAGACTCTTTTGTTGACCATGATGGCTATCCATTTCTTCTAAGGGATTCCTGCCCACAGTAGTAGATATAATGGTCATCTGAGTTAAATTCACCCATTCCTGTCCATTTTAGTTCACTGACTCCTAGAATGTCAACATTCATTCTTGCCATCTCCTGTTTGACCACTTCCAATTTGCCTTGATTCATGGACCTAACATTCCAGGTTCCTATGTGATATTGCTCTTTACAGCATCAGACCTTGCTTCTATCACCAGTCACATCCACAACTGGGTATTGTTTTTGCTTTGGCTCTATACCTTCATTCTTTCTGGAGTTATTTCTCCACTGAACTCCAGTAGCATATTGGGCACCTACTGACCTGGGGAGTTCCTCTTTCAGTATCCTATCATTTTGCCTTTTCATACTGTTCATGGGGTTCTCGAGGCAAGAATATTGAAGTGTTTTGCCATTCCCTTCTCCAGTGGACCACATTCTGTCAGACCTCTCCACCATGACCCTTCCGTCTTGGGTGGCCCCACAAAGCATGGCTTAGTTTCATTGAGTTAGACAAGACTGTGGTCCGTGTGGTCAGATTGGCTAGTTTCCTGCGATTATGGTTTCAGTGGGCCTGCCCTGTGATGCTCTCTTGCAACATGTCCAAGGTAATTAGTTAATACAGTGAATCAAAAGAATGTCTGGAGGTTGTAAAGACCTTGCTAGACCTACTCCCATAATATACACCTTAAGATAACAGGATTAGCCCAAAAGGTTTTTTTTTTTTTTTTTTTTTCCAGAGAATGTCCTCAAGCAGGATACATTATTGCTATATAATCCTAAGGAATGTAGAGGGACAAAAAAAAAAAGTCCTTTCTTCCTCTTGAGAATTCCAGACCTCTCTCTCCTTGGGGACCCCTGGAATTCTTATCAATCTGCCGAGGAATTGACTTTCTCATTTCCCCCTTTTGTTTAAGGAGGATTATGTTCCCAAGGGAAAGGGGCATTGTTTTCATTTCATAAATATTTCCTGATGTCTAGGGGCATGGCCCCTAAATCGTTAAGGCAACATAGTCTCCTAACCCTAAAAATGAGGGTCTCTCTGATCCAGGGGCCCCAAGTAATAGTTGGAGGAGGCTGTGGAACTCATAGGAGCTTGGTCAACCATTTGTAACTTAAAAGCTTTTAGACTTTTAGAAAGCCCCATTATACAGTTACAGATTAAGGCAAAATAGTCATTAAAACAAGTTAAAATCAAAATGTCAAAAAAGTCAAAATGAAAAGTCACATTATGCATAGTTACATCAGTCCATCTTAGTGTTCTTTAGATGTCATCAGTTTAAGAAGAGGCATCACATGTGATTGTTGTTGAAGGTATTTGCAGACTTGGAAAAAGTCCTTTCTTGAAGTGGAGATGTCCGCCACGGGAAGCCTTCCACTGATGAAGAGGGGAGATCTTCACAGACCCAGAAGTTAGACTGATTGTGAAATGCTGCGTAGGAATGAACCCAAGCATTGTCTTGAGGTTCAAACGACAGACTCAGGATTTTTGGAGTCAGCATAAGTAGGCTTACATAGATTATCACGCCTATCTGAAAAGTACAAAGCCAGAGAATAGAAAGTAAAGACATAAAATGAAGTCCCTTAGTTCTGTTCAGGGTGCCACTTCTTAACACGAGTGTGATGTACCCACAAATCAATTCCTGGCACTTTAACAGCTGTGGGAGAAGAAAGAATAACCTAGTAACGGCCTTCCCAGAGGGGCTCAAAGGGAGGGGCCCACAGAGGACCCCCACAGACCCCAATGTTTTTATGAGGACCTCGGTTCCTTGCTCAAATAGAGGCTTGCTTGACTCAAGCTGGGTCAGGAGTTATCTCCCAGAGTTCTGTTAATGCCTATTGAAAAGCTGAGAGCTGGGTTACATAATTAGTTAAGTCCAAGTCTTCAGGGTCTATAACAATGTCTATGCATAAGAAAGGCTGTCCACAAATACATTCAAAAGGGGACAGTCCTTCCTCATTATAGCTATGAGTAGGACTTTAAATGAATTGCCCTGTGTCTCGAGTTAATTTACTCAGATGTCTTTTGATAATGTCATTAATTTTTTTCAACCTTCTCTGAGGATTGGGGTTTACAGGAACAGTGTAAGTGATATTTTATTCCTAGAGTTTTAGACAGCCCCTGAGTTACAGCAGCTTCAAAGGCAGAACCATTGTCACTCTGAAACCTCTGTGGCAATCCAAACCTGGGGATAATTTCCTGGATTAAAATCTTTATAAAAAATCTTTATAACCTTTATAATCTCTCGATGCGAGATGAGACCCGATTGCCCGACATTGCATACAGAGCAATTCCGTGTTCCACATCAAACACGAAAGGCGCCTTGACTTCTTGAGGGAACTCCAGAAAGTCCCCAAGAACACTGTAACAAGTCTAGAGGGACCCTGAGGTCACCGCAGCAACAAGAAAGAGCTCCGTGTACCCCGAATCAACTCGAGATGAGAGCTGATTCCCTAGTGTTGACACAAGACAAATGCCAACGTTCCACAAGCACCTCAAGAGGAGGCTTCTCTCAGCTATAGGTAAGTGAGAGGGACCCTGAATTTGCTGCCTCAAGTTGGATGGGCACCAAGATGTCCTGACTCGAAATAAGGCCGGATTTCCCAGCAGTGACTTGAATGCAGGCTCGTCTTTCATCTCACAAGACGAAGGGATGTCTGAATCCCCTGTGGAGACCCTAGAGAAAGCCCTATATCCCCACCTCATCGAAACAGGATGCCTCACATCCTTTTGACAACTGCAGAGGAACGCAGTTCAATTCAATGCTTCAAAAGGAGACGATGTCTGCCTCCTCTTGAGAATTGATAGGAATCCCAATATCCCTGTGGCAACTGGGAAGGGAGCCTGGGTCTCCTGCCTCACCTCGAGAGGTGTCCGTATTGCCCTGCCAAGCCTCGAGGAGAATCCCGAGGTGTCCCTCGCAACTAGACAGGTGTCCTGACTTCGCTGAACCAACATGAGTTTTGAAGGGCCATCCCCGCCGTAACTCGAGAACATACCCCAGGATCCAACCGCAACTCGTGAAAAACCATTAGATTTCCTGCTCAGCGCGAGATGAGGCCTTATTCCCCTATAATGCTTGTAGAGCAAGTCCGTGTTCCACATCACAGACAAAAAAGGAGCCTTGACTTCCTTGATGGGACTCCAGAGAGTACCCAAGAACACTGTCACAAGTCTAGAGGGATTCTGAGGTCCCCGCAGCAACATGATAGAGCTCTGTGTACCCCAAATCAAATCGAGATGAGACCCCATCTCCTTGGCTTGGCTCCAGAGCCATCCCGTGTTCTCTCAAACTCGAGAAGTGGCTTGACTTCCTTTAAGAAACTCCAGAGATTCCACGAGGTCACCGTCACAAGTCCAGAGGAACACCAAGTTCAGCACAGCGACTCGAGAAAAGCCCATGCACCCCAAGACATCTCGAGATGAGTGCTGATTCCCAGGCTTTGATTCAAGGGGAATACCAAATTTCCAAAAACACCTCAAGGGGAGGCTTCTCTCAGGTCTTAGTATGTGTGAGAGGGACCCTGAGTTTGCTGCCTAAAGTGGAATGGACACCGAGACGCCCTGACTTGAAATAAGACCGGATATCCTGCAGTGACTCGAATGCAGGCTCATCTTTCATCTCCCAAAATAAAGGGATGTCTGAATGCCCTGTAGAGACCATAGAGAAAGTCCTAGTTCCAAGTCTCATCTCGACAGGAGGCCGCACATCCCTTTGACAACTCGCGAGGAACGTGGAGTTCAATGCAATTCAAGCAGACGATGCCTGCCTCCTCTTGAAAACTGATAGAAATCTCAATAGCCCTGTAGCAACTGGGAAGGTGGCCTGGGTTTCCCTCATCACCTCGAGTGTCATTGCTATTGCCCTGCCAAGCCACGAGAAGAATCCCGAGGTGTCCCTGAAAACTAGACAGGAGTCCTTACGTCTCTGAACCAACACGAGTTTTGAGGGCCCATCCTAGCCGTAACTCGAAAACATACACCAGACTCTTGCCAGAACTCAAGACAAACCATGAGATTTCCCCATTGCTGCGAGATGAGCCCTGATTACATTGCATTGCATGCAGAGCAAGGCCATGAGTAATGGTATGAATACAGTGAATGCGATGTCATACATAATGTGGTGTGATGTAATAAAATGTGGATGTGATACTTTATATAGGATATATGATGTTATATATATATAGTGTGTGATGTGATGTGTACATACAAAAAGGTGTGATATCATCGAAAGAGTGGGTGTGATGGCATGGCACAGACAAATATCTGTCATGTCGTATACAATGGATACGATGTCGTCTTACATAGCGCATGAAATCTCATAAACACAGTTGGTGTGATATCCACAATACAGTGGATGTGATGACGCAGATACAGTGGATATGATGTCAAATAGAGTGGGTGTGATGTCCTAGAAATGGTGGTTTGATGTCATAAACTGAGGATGTGATGTCTTGTATGGTGAAAAAGTTGCCATACATATGCCGAGTGTGATGTCAGGCAAAGAGTGGGCGTGATATCAGTGGACAGGTTGTGGTGGCAAAGTAAAAGTGGGGGCAATGCCTGGTACAGTGGGTGTAATGTCATGCCTGAAGTGGATGTGGCAACATAAATTCTGTGGTTTGTTGTGATAGAGTGGATATGATGTCATCTGAAGTGAAAATGATATCATATATATGCCGAGGGTGGTATCAACAACACACAGGGTTGTGATGTCATACACAGTCGATATGATGTCATAAATAGATTGGATAGGATGTCACACGGATACTGGCTTGATATGATACATAGAGTGGCTGTGATATCATTGGTTGAGTGGGTGTGATAACACAGATACAGTGGACGTGAGGTCAGATATAGTGGATGTGATGTCAGGTATAGTGGACTTGATGTCATAAATAAAGTGGTGTGAGATCATAAAGAGTGGATGTGATGTCATAAGTAGTACATATGATGTAATATATATATAGGCTGTGATGTCATACATACAATGGGTTAGATAAAATTGGTACGTTGCGTGTGTTGACACAGATACAATGCGTGTGATGTCAGACAGGGTGGCTGTGAAGTTACACAATGGTTGTGTTGTTATAGCACTGCGTGTGAAGCCATATAAAGTGGAAATGTCATAAACATAGAGAGTGGGATGTCATAGACAGAGTCATTGTGTGATGTCACATATATAGTGAATGTGATATCATACACAGTAGGTGACATGTCATATCGTATATATGCGTGTGTATATGTGCATGAATAGAGTGATAGAGTGTGATGTATCATAAATACTAAGGAATGTTGTCATAAAGTGTGGATATGGTGTCATGTGCAGTGCATATGATGTCATAAATATGCCACCTCTGAACACTTACATAGTTGGTGTGATGTGTAGACAAAAAGTGGTTTGATGACATATACAGTGGATATGATGGCAGTTATAACGGGTTTCAAGACAGATATAGAGCTTATGTAGTCATAAACACAGAGTGGATGAGATCATTTACAGTGGATATGATGTTATAAACATAGACGGTGCCATGACAGATAAACAATGGTATGATGACAGCAAGAGTGGGTTTGATGTCATATAAAGTGCCTATAGTGTCATACATGCAGTGTGTGTGATTTCACAGGTACATAGGGTGTAGTAGAATCATTCAAGTGAGTGTGATTACACCGATATAGTGGGTGTGATGTCAGAAACAGTGATTATGTTGTCATTCATTCACCATGTGAGATGTCATATATATAGAGTATGATGTCAAAAAAATAGTAGGTGTCTGTCACAGTCACAGTTACAGTGGCTGTGATGTCACAAGTATAGTGTATGTGATGTGATAAACAGTGGATGTGATGTTTTGAATAGAGTGGATTGGATGTCATGAATACAGTCTTGTGATGTCATAAAGAGTGGATGTGATGTCACATAGAATTCACATGATGTCATACATGTGGTGGGTTTGATATCACACATATTGCAGGTGTTGTATAACAAATACACTCTAAGTAATGACGCAGCTACAGTGGATGCGATGTCAGATATACTGTGTGTGATGACATGAATACAGAGGGTGTGATGTTATAGAATGATGTGACATTATACAGAGTGAATGTGATGTCATATGTAGTACATATGATGCCATACATATTGTGGCTGTGATATCATAGAAACAATGGGGCTTATATCATCAATAATCTCGGTGTGATGACACACACACACTGTGGATGTGCTGCCAGATAGAATGGCTGTGACGTGAGACAGAGTAGAGTTTGATGTCATGAGCAGAGTGTTGTGATGTCATAAAGCCTGGGTGTGATGTCGTATATAGTGCATAATGTGCCAAGCCTATAGTATGTGTGATATAATACATACAGTTTTTTTTTTATATCACTGATACATAGGGTGTGATTGCACAAATACAGATATGGAGGGTGTGATGTCAGATATACTGTTTGTATCGTCTGAAAACTGTGCGTTTGATGTCAAATATATTGGATATGGATTCCCAAACCCAGTGGGTGTGACGTTACAGATAAAGTGGCTGTGATATTTCAGAGGTACAGGGGATGAGATGTCATAAACCGTGGATATGATGTTACATATAGGAGAACTGATGTCATGAATACAGTGGCTGTGATGTCATAAATGCTGAGCATTGATGGCATAAACTGTGAATGTGATGTGTCATCTAGACGGTGTATGATGTGTCATAGGTATGCCAAGTGTGATGATGATTTCATACTTGTTGTGATGTCATCGATACAGAGTGTGTGTGACGACACATATACAGTGGCTGTGATGTCAAATATAGTGGGTGAGATGTCAGGTATAGTAGGTGTCATGTGTCATGAAAGCAGTATGGGTGCTATCATATATATTGGATATGATGTAATCAATATATGGGGGTGATGTCATACATTTAGGTGTCTGATGTCATAAGGAGTTCAGGTGATGTCATGCATACTGAATATGATGTCCTAGATAGACTGTGTGTGATGTCATACAGAGAGTGTGTGTGTGTATAATTGATACACTGGGTTTGATGACACAGATACTGTGGAGGTAGTGTCAGATGTAGTGGGTGAGATGGCAGATATAACGTTTGAGTTGTCTTGTGTGTGTGGTCATATATAGTGTGTGTGATGTCATGAATGCATGGATGTAATGTGATGACTACAATGGTGTGAGTGTCATAAAGAGTTGATGTGACAATATGTATAGTGCATAAGATGTCATACATAAAGTGGGTGTGATGTCATACAAAAAGTTGGTCAGAGGTCATCAATAGGGTGGATTCAATGTCAGATATAGTGGGAGAGATGTCATGAGTGCAGTGCATGTGATGTCATATATAATCTGTGATGTCATTAATGTGGATGCGATGCCTTGTGGAATGTATATGATGGTATACGTGTAGTGGGTGTGAGGTCATACATACAAAGGATGTGATATCATCGAAAGAGTGGGTGTGATGACACAGACACAGTGTCTGTGATGTTAATAATATAGTGAATCTGATGTCATATACAACGGATATGATGTGTCGTCTTACATAGTGCAAGAGATCTCATAAATACAGTTGGTGTGATAACCTCAATACAGTGGATGTGATGACCCAGATACCGTGGAAACGATGTCAAATAGAATGGTTGTGATGTCGTAGAAAAACGGTGGTTTGATATCATAAACTGAGGATGTGATGTCTTGTATGGTGAAAAAGTTGCCATACATATGCCGAGTGTGATGTCATGCAAAGAGTGGACGTGATATCAGTGGAGAGATTGAGATGGCAAAAAAACAGTGGGGGCAATGTCTAGTACAGTGGGTGTGATGTCATGCCTGAAGTGGATGTGGCAGCATAAATTCTGTGGTTTGGTGTGATAGAGTGGATATGATGTCATCTGAAGTGCAAATGATGTCATATATATGCCGAGTGTGGTATCAACCACACACACAGTGTTGTATGTCATACATTGTGGATTTGATGTCATAAATAGAGTGGATAGGATGTCAGACGTATACTGGCTGTGATATGATACATAGAGTGGCTGTGATATCATTGGTAGAGTCGGTGTGATAACACAAATACACTGGAAATGAGGTCAGATATAGTGGATGTGATGTCTGGTATAGTGGACTTGATGTCATAAATAAAGAGGTGTGAGGTCAAAAAGAGTGGATGTGATGTCATATGTAGTACATATGATGTCATATATATATATATAGTGGCTGTGATGTCATACATACACTGGGTGTAGATAAAATTGGTACATTGCTTGTGTTGACACAGATACAATGCGTGTGATGTCAGACATAGTGTGCTGTGAAGTTACACAATGGTTGTGTTGTTATAACACTGCGTGTGATGCCATATGAAGTGGATATGTCATAAGCATAGAGTGTGTGAAGTCATAGACAGAGTCATTGTGTGATGTCACATATATATGAATGTGATATCATACATAGAATAGGTGATATGTCATATCGTATATGTCATATCGTATATAGTGCATGTTATATGTCATGAATAGAGTGCATGTGATGTCATAAATAATAAGGATGCTTGTCATAAAGTGTGGATATGATGTCATGTGCAGTGCATATGATGGCATGGCATACATATGCCACCTGGGAACTCTTACATAGTTGGTGTGATATCGTCGACAAAGTGGGTTTGATGACATAGAGTGGATGTGATGGCAGTTATAACATGTTTCAAGACAAATAAAGAGCTTGTGTAGTCATAGACACAGAGTGGATGAGATCATATACAGTGGATATGATGTCATAAACATAGTAGGTGCCATGACATGACAGAAAAACAATGGTATGATGACATCAAGAGTGGATTTGTTGTCATATAAAGTGTCTATCATGTTATACATGCAGTGTGTGTGATTTCACACGTACATAGGGTCTAATATAATCATTCAAGTGAGTGTGATTTCACCGATATACTATGTGTGATGTCAGAAAACGTGGTTGTGTTGTCATTCATACACAATGTGAGATGTCATATATACTGAGTATGATGTCAAAAACATAGTAGGTGTCTTGTCACAGTTGCAGTGGCTGTGATGTCACAAGTATATTGTATGTGATGTCATAAACAGTGGATATGATGTTTTGAATAGAGTGGATGGGATGTCATGAATACAGTCTTGTGATGTCATAAAGAGTGGGTGTGATATCACATAGAATTCATATGATGTCATATATATAGTGGGTTTGAGGTCAAACATATTGCAGGTGTGGTATAAGCAATACACTGTAAGTAATGACGCAGCTACAGTGGATGCGATGTCAGATATACTGTGTGTGATGACATGACACATGAATACAGAGGGTGTGATGTCATAGAGCGGTGTGACGTCATACAGAATGAATGTGATGTCATATGTAGTTCATATGATGTCATGCATATGGCGGCTGTGATATCATACAAAAACAATGGGGCATATATCATCGATAATCTCGGTGTGATGACACACATTCTGTGGATGTGCTGTCAGATATAATGGCTGTGATGTGAGACAGAGTAGCTTTGATGTCATGAACAGAGTGTTGTGATGTCATAAAGCCTGGGTGTGATGTCGTATATAGTGCATAATGTGCCATGCCTATAGTATGTGTGACATAATACATACACTTTGTGTTATATCACTGATACGGTGGGTGTGACTGCAGAAATACAGACACGGATGGTGTGATGTCAGATATACTGTTTGTATCGTCTCAACACACACAGTTTTTTGACGTCAAATTTATTGGATAGGGATTCACAAACCCAGTGGCTGTGACGTTACATATAAAGTGGTTGTGATGATGTCAGAGGTATAGGGGATGAGATGTCCTAAACCGTACATATGATGTCGCATATAGGAGATCTGATGTCATGAATGTAGTGGCTGTGATGTCACAAGTATAGTGTATGTGATGTCATAAAACAGTGGATGTGATGTTTTGAATAGAGTGGATTGGATGTCATGAATAGAGTCTTGTGATGTCATAAAGAGTGGGTGTGATGTCACATAGAATGCATATGATGTCATACATGTGGTGGGTTTGATATCACACTTATTGCAGGTGTGGTATAAGCAATACACTCTAAGTAATGACGCAGCTACAGTGGATGCGATGTCAGATATACTGTGTGTGATGACATGAATACAGAGTGTGTGATGTTATAGAATGATGTGACATTATACAGAGTGAATGTGATGTCATATGTAGTTCATATGAAGCCATACATATTGTGGCTGTGATATCATACAAACAATGGGGCTTATATCATCAATAATCTCGGTGTGTGACACACATACTGTGGATGTGCTGCCAGATGGCTGTGACGTGAGACAGAGTAGCTTTGATGTCATGACCAGAGGGTTGTGATGTCATAAAGCCTGGGTGTGATGTCGTATATAGTGCACAATGTGCCAAGCCTATAGTATGTGTGATATAATACATACAGTTTGCGTTATATCACTGATACTTAGGGTGTGATTGCACAAATACAGATATGGAGGGTGTGATGTCAGATATACTGTTTGTATCGTCTGAAAACTGTGCGTTTGATGTCAAATATATTGGATATGGATTCCCAAACCCAGTGGGTGTGACGTTACAGATAAAGTGGCTGATATTTCAGAGGTACAGGGGATGAGATGTCATAAACCGTGGATATGATGTTACATATAGGAGAACTGATGATCATGAATACAGCAGGCTGTGATGTCATAAATGCTGAGCATTGATGGCATAAACTGTGAATGTGATGTCATCTAGACGGTGTGTATGATGTCATAGGTATGCCAAGTGTGATGATTTCCATACTTGTTGCATCGATACAGAGTGTGTGACGACACATATACAGTGGCTGTGATGTCAAATATAGTGGGTGAGATGTCAGGTATAGTAGGTGTCATGTCATGAAAGCAGTATGGGTGCTATCATATATATTGGATATGATGTAATCAATATACTGGGTGTGATGTCATACATTTAGGTGTCTGATATCACAAAGAGTTCAGGTGATGTCATGCATACTGAATATGATGTCCTAGATAGATAGACTGTGTGTGATGTCATACAGAGAGTGTGTGAGGTATAATTGATACACTGGGTTTGATGACACAGATACTGTGGAGGTAGTGTCAGATGTAGTGGGTGAGATGGCAGATATAACGTTTGAGTTGTCTTGTGTGTGTGTCATATATAGTGTGTGTGATGTCATGAATGCAATGGATGTAATGTGATGACTACAATGGTGTGAGTTCATAAAGAGTTGATGTGACGATATGTGTAGTGCATAAGATGTCATACATAAACATAAAGGGTGTGTGATGTCACACAAACAGTTGGTCAGAGGTCATCAATAGGGTGGATTCAATGTCAGATATAGTGGGAGAGATGTCATGAGTGCAGTGCATGTGATGTCATATATAATCTGTGATGTCATTAATGTGGATGCGATGCCTTGTGGAATGTATATGATGGTATACGTGTAGTGGGTGTGAGGTCATACATACAAAAAGGATGTGATATCATCGAAAGAGTGGGTGTGATGACACAGACACAGTGTCTGTGATGTTAATAATATAGTGAATCTGATGTCATATACAACAGATATGATGTCGTCTTACATAGTGCAAGAGATCTCATAAATACAGTTGGTGTGATAACCTCAATACAGTGGATGTGATGACCCAGATACCGTGGAAACGATGTCAAATAGAATGGTTGTGCTGTCGTAGAAAAACGGTGGTTTGATATCATAAACTGAGGATGTGATGTCTTGTATGGTGAAAAAGTTGCCATACATATGCGAGTGTGATGTCATGCAAAGAGTGGAGTGACGTGATATCAGTGGAGAGATTGAGATGGCAAAAAAACAGTGGGGGCAAATGTCTAGTACAGTGGGTGTGATGTCATGCCTGAAGTGGATGTGGCAGCATGTGGTTTGGTGTGATAGAGTGGATATGATGTCATCTGAAGTGCAAATGATGTCATATATATGCATGTGTGAGTGGTGGTATCAACACACACAGTGTTGTATGTCATACATTGTGGATTTGATGTCATAAATAGAGTGGATAGGATGTCAGACGTATACTGGCTGTGATATGATACATAGAGTGGCTGTGATATCATTGGTAGAGTCGGTGTGATAAACAAATACACTGGAAAACACAAAGGTCAGATATAGTGGATGTGATGTCTGGTATATAGTGGATTGATGTCATAAATAAAGAGGTGTGAGGTCAAAAAGAGTGGATGTGATGTCATATGTATATGTACATATGATGTCATATATATATGGCTGTGATGTGTACATACACACTGGTTAGTTAGATAAAATTGGTACATTGCTTGTGTTGACACAGATACAATGCGTGTGATGTCAGACATAGTGGCTGTGAAGTTACACAATGGTTGTGTTGTTATAACACTGCGTGTGATGCCATATGAAGTGGATATGTCATAAGCACAGAGTGTGTGAAGTCATAGACAGAGTCATTGTGTGATGTCACATATATAGTGAATGTGATATCATACACAGTAGGTGATATGTCATATATCGTATATAGTGCATGTTATGTCATGAATAGAGTGCATGTGATGTCATAAATACTAAGGATGCTTGTCATAAAGTGTGGATATGATGTCATGTGCAGTGCATATGATGGCATACATATGCCACCTGGGAACTCTTACATAGTTGGTGTGATGTATCGTCAAAAAGTGGGTTTGATGACATAGAGTGGATGTGATGGCAGTTATAACATGTTTCAAGACAAATAAAGAGCTTGTGTAGTCATAGACACAGAGTGGATGAGATCATATACAGTGTGGATATGATGTCATAAACATAGTGGTGCCATGACAGATAAACAATGGTATGATGACATCAAGAGTGGATTTGTTGTCATATAAAGTGTCTATCATGTTATACATGCAGTGTGTGTGATTTCACACGTACATAGGGTCTAATATAATCATTCAAGTGAGTGTGATTTCACCGATATACTATGTGTGATGTCAGAAAACGTGGTTGTGTTGTCATTCATACACAATGTGAGATGTCATATATACTGAGTATGATGTCAAAAAAAACAGAGTAGGTGTCTTGTCACAGTTGCAGTGGCTGTGATGTCACAAGTATATTGTATGTGATGTCATAAACAGTGGATATGATGTTTTGAATAGAGTGGATGGGATGTCATGAATACAGTCTTGTGATGTCATAAAGAGTGGGTGTGATATCACATAGAATTCATATGATGTCATATATATAGTGGGTTTGAGGTCAAAAATATTGCAGGTGTGGTATAAGCAATACACTGTAAGTAATGACGCACTACAGTGGATGCGATGTCAGATATACTGTGTGTGATGACATGAATACAGAGGTGTGATGTCATAGAGCGGTGTGACGTCATACAGAATGAATGTGATGTCATATGTAGTTCATATGATGTCATGCATATGGCGGCTGTGATATCATACAAACAATGGGGGCATATATCATCGATAATCTCGGTGTGATGACACACATTCTGTGGATGTGCTGTCAGATATAATGGCTGTGATGTGAGACAGAGTAGCTTTGATGTCATGAACAGAGTGTTCTGATGTCATAAAGCCTGGGTGTGATGTCGTATATAGTGCATAATGTGCCATGCCTATAGTATGTGTGACATAATACATACACTTTGTGTTATATCACTGATACGGTGGGTGTGACTGCAGAAATACAGACACGGATGGTGTGATGTCAGATATACTGTTTGTATCGTCTCAACACAGTGTTTTTGACGTCAAATTTATTGGATAGGGATTCACAAACCCAGTGGTGTGTGACGTTACATATAAAGTGGTTGTGATGTCAGAGGTATAGGGGATGAGATGTCCTAAAACCGTACATATGATGTCGCATATAGGAGATCTGATGTCATGAATGTAGTGTCTGTGATGTCACAAGTATAGTGTATGTGATGTGATAAACAGTGTGTGTGATGTTTTGAATAGAGTGGATTGGATGTCATGAATACAGACTTGTGATGTCATAAAGAGTGGGTGTGATGTCACGAAGAATTCATATGGTGTCATACATGTGGTGGGTTTGATATCACACTTATTGCAGGTGTGGTATAAGCAATACACTCTAAGCAATGACGCAGCTACAGTGGATGCGATGTCAGATATACTGTGTGTGATGACATGAATACAGAGTGTGTGATGTTATAGAATGATGTGACATTATACAGAGTGAATGTGATGTCATATGTAGTTCATATGAAGCCATACATATTGTGGCTGTGATATCATACAAACAAATGGGGCTTATATCATCAATAATCTCGGTGTGATGACACACATACTGTGGATGTGCTGCCAGATAGAATGGCTGTGACGTGAGACAGAGTAGCTTTGATGTCATGACCAGAGGGTTGTGATGTCATAAAGCCTGGGTGTGATGTCGTATATAGTGCACAATGTGCCAAGCCTATAGTATGTGTGATATAATACATACAGTTTGCGTTATATCACTGATACTTAGGGTGTGATTGCACAAATACAGATATGGAGGGTGTGATGTCAGATATACTGTTTGTATCGTCTGAAAACTGTGCGTTTGATGTCAAATATATTGGATATGGATTCCCAAACCCAGTGGGTGTGACGTTACAGATAAAGTGGCTGATATTTCAGAGGTACAGGGGATGAGATGTCATAAACCGTGGATATGATGTTACATATAGGAGAACTGATGTCATGAATACAGTGGCTGTGATGTTCATAAATGCTGAGCATTGATGGCATAAACTGTGAATGTGATGTCATCTAGACATCTAGGGTGTATGATGTCATAGGTATGCCAAGTGTGATGATTTCCATACTTGTTGTGATGTCATCGATACAGAGTGTGTGACGACACATATACAGTGGCTGTGATGTCAAATATAGTGGGTGAGATGTCAGGTATAGTAGGTGTCATGTCATGAAAGCAGTATGGGTGCTATCATATATATTGGATATGATGTAATCAATATACTGGGTGTGATGTCATACATTTAGGTGTCTGATGTCATAAAGAGTTCAGGTGATGTCATGCATACTGAATATGATGTCCTAGATAGAGTGTGTGTGTGTGTCATACAGAGAGTGTGTGTGGTATAATTGATACACTGGGTTTGATGACACAGATACTGTGGAGGAGTGTCAGATGTAGTGGGTGAGATGGCAGATATAACGTTTGAGTTGTCTTGTCTGTGTGGTCATATATATATGTGTGTGTGTGATGTCATGAATGCAATGGATGTAATGTGATGACTGACAATGGTGTGAGTCATAAAGAGTGATGTGACAATATGTATAGTGCATAAGATGTCATACATAAATTGGGTGTGATGTCATACAAACAGTTGGTCAGAGGTCATCAATAGGGTGGATTCAATGTCAGATATAGTGGGAGAGATGTCATGAGTGCAGTGCATGTGATGTCATATATAATCTGTGATGTCATTAAATGTGGAGGCGATGCCTTGTGGAATGTATATGATGGTATACGTGTAGTGGGTGTGAGGTCATACATACAAAAAGGGATGTGATATCATCGAAAGAGTGGGTGTGATGACACACAACACAGTGTCTGTGATGTTAATAATATAATGAATCTGATGTCATATACAACGGATATGATGTCGTCTTACATAGCGCAAGAGATCTCATAAATACAGTTGGTGTGATAACCTCAATACAGTGGATGTGATGACCCAGATACCGTGGAAACGATGTCAAATAGAATGGTTGTGCTGTCGTAGAAACGGTGGTTTTTGATATCATAAACTGAGGATGTGTGATGTCTTGTATGGTGAAAAAGTTGCCATACATATGCCGAGTGTGATGTCATGCCAAGAGTGGACGTGATATCAGTGGAGAGATTGAGATGGCAAAAAAAACAGTGGGGGCAATGTCTAGTACAGTGGGTGTGATGTCATGCCTGAAGTGGATGTGGCAGCATAAATTCTGTGGTTTGGTGTGATAGAGTGATATGATGTCATCTGAAGTGCAAATGATGTCATATATATGCCGAGTGTGGTATCAACCACACACACAGTGTTGTATGTCATACATTGTGGATTTGATGTCATAAATAGAGTGGATAGGATGTCAGACGTATACTGGCTGTGATATGATACATAGAGTGGCTGTGATATCATGGTAGAGTGGGTGTGATAACACAAATACACTGGAAAAGAGGTCAGAGGTCAGATATAGTGGATGTGATGTCTGGTATAGTGGACTTGATGTCATAAATAAAGAGGTGTGAGGTCAAAAAGAGTGGATGTGATGTCATATGTAGTACATATAATGTCATACATATAGTGGCTGTGATGTCATACATACACTGGGTTAGATAAAATTGGTACATTGCGTGTGTTGACACAGATACAATGCGTGTGATGTCAGACATAGTGGCTGTGAAGTTACACAATGGTTGTGTTGTTATAACACTGCGTGTGATGCCATATGAAGTGGATATGTCATAAGCACAGAGTGTGTGAAGTCATAGACAGAGTCATTGTGTGATGTCACATATATAGTGAATGTGATATCATACACAGTAGGTGATATGTCATATCGTATATAGTGCGTGTTATGTCATGAATAGAGTGCATGTGATGTCATAAATACTAAGGATGCTTGTCATAAAGTGTGGATATGATGTCATGTGCAGTGCATATGATGGCATACATGTGCCACCTGGGAACTCTTACATAGTTGGTGTGATATCGTCGACAAAGTGGGTTTGATGACATAGAGTGGATGTGATGGCAGTTATAACATGTTTCAAGACAAATATAGAGCTTGTGTAGTCATAGTCATAGACACAGAGTGGATGAGATCATATACAGTGGATATGATGTCATAAACATAGTGGGTGCCATGACAGATAAACAATGGTATGATGACATCAAGAGTGGATTTGTTGTCATATAAAGTGTCTATCATGTTATACATGCAGTGTGTGTGATTTCACACGTACATAGGGTCTAATATAATCATTCAAGTGAGTGTGATTTCACCGATATAGGATATGTGTGATGTCGGAAAACGTGGTTGTGTTGTCATTCATACACAATGTGAGATGTCATATATACTGAGTATGATGTCAAAAACATAGTAGGTGTCTTGTCACAGTTGCAGTGGCTGTGATGTCACAAGTATATTGTATGTGATGTCATAAACAGTGGATATGATGTTTTGAATAGAGTGGATGGGATGTCATGAATACAGTCTTTTGATGTCATAAAGAGTGGGTGTGATATGATCACATAGAATTCATATGATGTCATATATATATATATATAGTTTGGGTTTGGGTCAAACATATTGCAGGTGTGGTATATGCAATACACTGTAAGTAATGACGCAGCTACAGTGGATGCGATGTCAGATATACTGTGTGTGATGACATGAATACAGAAGGTGTGATGCCATAGAGTGGTGTGACGTCATACAGAATGAATGTGATGTCATATGTAGTTCATATGATGTCATGCATATGGCGGCTGTGATATCATACAAACAATGGGGCATATATCATCGATAATCTCGGTGTGATGACACACATTCTGTGGATGTGCTGTCAGATATAATGGCTGTGATGTGAGACAGAGTAGCTTTGATGTCATGAACAGAGTGTTCTGATGTCATAAAGCCTGGGTGTGATGTCGTATATAGTGCATAATGTGCCATGCCTATAGTATGTGTGACATGATACATACACTTTGTGTTATATCACTGATACGGTGGGTGTGACTGCAGAAATACAGACACGGATGGTGTGATGTCAGATATACTGTTTGTATCGTCTCTCAACACAGTGTTTTTGACGTCAAATTTATTGGATAGGGATTCACAAACCCAGTGGCTGTGACGTTACATATAAAGTGGTTGTGATGTCAGAGGTATAGGGGATGAGATGTCCTAAACGTACATATGATGTCGCATATAGGAGATCTGATGTCATGAATGTAGTGTCTGTGATGTCACAAGTATAGTGTATGTGATGTAATAAACAGTGGATGTGATGTTTTGAATAGAGTGGATTGGATGTCATGAATACAGACTTGTGATGTCATAAAGAGTGGGTGTGATGTCACATAAGAATTCATATGGTGTCATACATGTGGTGGGTTTGATATCACACTTATTGCAGGTGTGTATAAGCAACACACTCTAAGCAATGACGCAGCTACAGTGGATGCGATGTCAGATATACTGTGTGTGATGACATGAATACAGAGTGTGTGATGTTATAGAATGATGTGACATTATACAGAGTGAATGTGATGTCATATGTAGTTCATATGAAGCCATACATATTGTGGCTGTGATATCATACAAACAATGGGGCTTATATCATCAATAATCTCGGTGTGATGACACACATACTGTGGATGTGCTGCCAGATAGAATGGCTGTGACGTGAGACAGAGTAGCTTTGATGTCATGACCAGAGGGTTGTGATGTCATAAAGCCTGGGTGTGATGTCGTATATAGTGCACAATGTGCCAAGCCTATAGTATGTGTGATATAATACATACAGTTTTTGCATTATATCACTGATACTTAGGGTGTGATTGCACAAATACAGATATGGAGGGTGTGATGTCAGATATACTGTTTGTATCGTCTGAAAAACTGTGCGTTTGATGTCAAATATATTGGATATGGATTCCCAAACCCAGTGGGTGTGACGTTACAGATAAAGTGGCTGATATTTCAGAGGTACAGGGGATGAGATGTCATAAACCGTGGATATGATGTTACATATAGGAGAACTGATATCATGAATACAGTGGCTGTGATGTTCATAAAAATGCTGAGCATTGATGGCATAAACTGTGAATGTGATGTCATCTAGACGGTGTATGATGTCATAGGTATGCCAAGTGTGATGATTTCCATACTTGTTGTGATGTCATCGATACAGAGTGTGTGACGACACATATACAGTGGCTGTGATGTCAAATATAGTGGGTGAGATGTCAGGTATAGTAGGTGTCATGTCATGAAAGCAGTATGGGTGCTATCATATATATTGGATATGATGTAATCAATATACTGGGTGTGATGTCATACATTTAGGTGTCTGATATCACAAAGAGTTCAGGTGATGTCATGCATACTGAATATGATGTCCTAGATAAACTGTGTGTGATGTCATACAGAGAGTGTGTGAGGTATAATTGATACACTGGGTTTGATGACACAGATACTGTGGAGGTAGTGTCAGATGTAGTGGGTGAGATGGCAGATATAACGTTTGAGTTGTCTTGTCTGTGTGGTCATATATAGTGTGTGTGATGTCATGAATGCAATGGATGTAATGTGATGACTACAATGGTGTGAGTTCATAAAGAGTTGATGTGACGATATGTATAGTGCATAAGATGTCATACATAAAGTGGGTGTGTCATACAAAAACAGTTGGTCAGAGGTCATCAATAGGGTGGATTCAATGTCAGATATAGTGGGAGAGATGTCATGAGTGCAGTGCATGTGATGTCATATATAATCTGTGATGTCATTAAAATGTGGAGGCGATGCCTTGTGGAATGTATATGATGGTATACGTGTAGTGGGTGTGAGGTCATACATACAAAGGATGTGATATCATCGAAAGAGTGGGTGTGATGACACAGACACAGTGTCTGTGATGTTAATATATAGTGAATCTGATGTCGTATACAACGGATATGATGTCGTCTTACATAGCGCAAGAGATCTCATAAATACAGTTGGTGTGATAACCTCAATACAGTGGATGTGATGACCCAGATACCGTGGAAACGATGTCAAATAGAATGGTTGTGTGTCGTCGTCGTAGAACGGTGGTTTGATATCATAAACTGAGGATGTGATGTCTTGTATGGTGAAAAAGTTGCCATACATATGCCGAGTGTGATGTCATGCCAAGAGTGGACGTGATATCAGTGGAGAGATTGAGATGGCAAAAAAACAGTGGGGGCAATGTCTAGTACAGTGGGTGTGATGTCATGCCTGAAGTGGATGTGGCAGCATAAATTCTGTGGTTTGGTGTGATAGAGTGGAAATGATGTCATCTGAAGTGCAAATGATGTCATATATATGCCGAGTGTGGTATCAACCACACACAGTGTTGTATGTCATACATTGTGGATTTGATGTCATAAATAGAGTGGATAGGATGTCAGACGTATACTGGCTGTGATATGATACATAGAGTGGCTGTGATATCATTGGTAGAGTGGGTGTGATAACACAAAATACACTGGAAAAGAGGTCAGATATAGTGGATGTGATGTCTGGTATAGTGGACTTGATGTCATAAATAAAGAGGTGTGAGGTCAAAAAGAGTGGATGTGATGTCATATGTAGTACATATGATGTCATATATATAGTGGCTGTGATGTCATACATACACTGGGTTAGATAAAATTGGTACATTGCTTGTGTTGACACAGATACAATGCGTGTGTGTGTCATGTCAGACATAGTGGCTGTGAAGTTACACAATGGTTGTGTTGTTATAACACTGCGTGTGATGCCATATGAAGTGGATATGTCATAAGCACAGAGTGTGTGAAGTCATAGACAGAGTCATTGTGTGATGTCACATATATAGTGAATGTGATATCATACACAGTAGGTGATATGTCATATCGTATATAGTGCGTGTTATGTCATGAATAGAGTGCATGTGATGTCATAAATACTAAGGATGCTTGTCATAAAGTGTGGATATGATGTCATGTGCAGTGCATATGATGGCATACATATGCCACCTGGGAACTCTTACATAGTTGGTGTGATATCGTCGACAAAGTGGGTTTGATGACATAGAGTGGATTGATGGCAGTTATAACATGTTTCAAGACAAATAAAGAGCTTGTGTAGTCATAGACACAGAGTGGATGAGATCATATACAGTGGATATGATGTCATAAACATAGTGGGTGCCATGACAGATAAACAATGGTATGATGACATCAAGAGTGGGTTTGTTGTCATATAAAGTGTCTATCATGTTATACATGCAGTGTGTGTGATTTCACACGTACATAGGGTCTAATATAATCATTCAAGTGAGTGTGATTTCACCGATATACTATGTGTGATGTCAGAAAACGTGGTTGTGTTGTCATTCATACACAATGTGAGATGTCATATATACTGAGTATGATGTCAAAAACAGAGTAGGTGTCTTGTCACAGTTGCAGTGGCTGTGATGTCACAAGTATATTGTATGTGATGTCATAAACAGTGGATATGATGTTTTGAATAGAGTGGATGGGATGTCATGAATACAGTCTTGTGATGTCATAAAGAGTGGGTGTGATATCACATATAGAATTCATATGATGTCATATATATAGTGGGTTTGAGGTCAAACATATTGCAGGTGTGGTATAAGCAATACACTGTAAGTAATGACGCAGCTACAGTGGATGCGATGTCAGATATACTGTGTGTGATGACATGAATACAGAAGGTGTGATGTCATAGAGCGGTGTGACGTCATACAGAATGAATGTGATGTCATATGTAGTTCATATGATGTGTCATGCATATGGCGGCTGTGATATCATACAAACAATGGGGCATATATCATCGATAATCTCGGTGTGATGACACACATTCTGTGGATGTGCTGTCAGATATAATGGCTGTGATGTGAGACAGAGTAGCTTTGATGTCATGAACAGAGTGTTCTGATGTCATAAAGCCTGGGTGTGATGTCGTATATAGTGCATAATGTGCCATGCCTATAGTATGTGTGACATGATACATACACTTTGTGTTATATCACTGATACGGTGGGTGTGACTGCAGAAATACAGACACGGATGGTGTGATGTCAGATATACTGTTTGTATCGTCTCAACACAGTGTTTTTTGACGTCAAATTTATTGGATAGGGATTCACAAACCCAGTGGCTGTGACGTTACATATAAAGTGGTTGTGATGTCAGAGGTATAGGGGATGAGATGTCCTAAACCGTACATATGATGTCGCATATAGGAGATCTGATGTCATGAATGTAGTGGCTGTGATGTCACAAGTATAGTGTATGTGATGTGTAAACAGTGGATGTGATGTTTTGAATAGAGTGGATTGGATGTCATGAATAGAGAGCTTGTGATGTCATAAAGAGTGGGTGTGATGTCACATAGAATGCATATGATGTCATACATGTGGTGGGTTTGATATCACACTTATTGCAGGTGTGGTATAAGCAATACACTCTAAGCAATGACGCAGCTACAGTGGATGCGATGTCAGATATACTGTGTGTGATGACATGAATACAGAGTGTGTGATGTTATAGAATGATGTGACATTATACAGAGTGAATGTGATGTCATATGTAGTTCATATGAAGCCATACATATTGTGGCTGTGATATCATACAAAAAATGGGGCTTATATCATCAATAATCTCGGTGTGATGACACACATACTGTGGATGTGCTGCCAGATAGAATGGCTGTGACGTGAGACAGAGTAGCTTTGATGTCATGACCAGAGGGTTGTGATGTCATAAAGCCTGGGTGTGATGTCGTATATAGTGCATAATGTGCCAAGCCTATAGTATGTGTGATATAATACATACAGTTTGCATTATATCACTGATACATAGGGTGTGATTGCACAAATACAGATATGGAGGGTGTGATGTCAGTCAGATATACTGTTTGTATCGTCTGAAAACTGTGCGTTTGATGTCAAATATATTGGATATGGATTCCCAAACCCAGTGGGTGTGACGTTACAGATAAAGTGGCTGATATTTCAGAGGTACAGGGGATGAGATGTCATAAACCGTGGATATGATGTTACATATATAGGAGAACTGATATCATGAATACAGTGGCTGTGATTTCATAAATGCTGAGCATTGATGGCATAAACTGTGAATGTGATGTCATCTAGACGGTGTATGATGTCATAGGTATGCCAAGTGTGATGATTTCCATACTTGTTGTGATGTCATCGATACAGAGTGTGTGACGACACATATACAGTGGCTGTGATGTCAAATATAGTGGGTGAGATGTCAGGTATAGTAGGTGTCATGTCATGAAAGCAGTATGGGTGCTATCATATATATTGGATATGATGTAATCAATATACTGGGTGTGATGTCATACATTTAGGTGTGATATCACAAAGAGTTCAGGTGATGTCATGCATACTGAATATGATGTCCTAGATAAACTGTGTGTGATGTCATACAGAGAGTGTGTGTGGTATAATTGATACACTGGGTTTGATGACACAGATACTGTGGAGGTAGTGTCAGATGTAGTGGGTGAGATGGCAGATATAACGTTTTGCGTTGTCTTGTCTGTGTGGTCATATATAGTGTGTGTGATGTCATGAATGCAATGGATGTAATGTGATGACTACAATGGTGTGCATTCATAAAGAGTGGATGTGACAATATGTATAATGCATAAGATGTCATACATAAATTTTGTGTGATGTCATACAAAAGTTGGTCAGAGGTCATCAATAGGGTGGATTCAATGTCAGATATAGTGGGAGAGATGTCATGAGTGCAGTGCATGTGATGTCATATATAATCTGTGATGTCATTAAATGTGGAGGCGATGCCTTGTGGAATGTATATGATGGTATACGTGTAGTGGGTGGGAGGTCATACATACAAAGGATGTGATATCATCGAAAGAGTGGGTGTGATGACACAGACACAGTGTCTGTGATGTTAATGATATAATGAATCTGATGTCGTATACAACGGATATGATGTCGTCTTACATAGCGCAAGAGATCTCATAAATACAGTTGGTGTGATAACCTCAATACAGTGGATGTGATGACCCAGATACTGTGGAAACGATGTCAAATAGAATGGTTGTGCTGTCGTAGAAACGGTGGTTTGATATCATAAACTGAGGATGTGATGTCTTGTATGGTGAAAAAGTTGCCATACATATGCCGAGTGTGATGTCATGCCAAGAGTGGACATGATATCAGTGGAGAGATTGAGATGGCAAAAAAAAAGTGGGGGCAATGTCTAGTACAGTGGGTGTGATGTCATGCCTGAAGTGGATGTGGCAGCATAAATTCTGTGGTTTGGTGTGATAGAGTCGAAATGATGTCATCTGAAGTGCAAATGATGTCATATATATGCCGAGTGTGGTATCAACCACACACAGTGTTGTATGTCATACATTGTGGATTTGATGTCATAAATAGAGTGGATAGGATGTCAGACGTATACTGGCTGTGATATGATACATAGAGTGGCTGTGATATCATGGGTAGAGTGGGTGTGATAACACAAATACACTGGAAATGAGGTCAGATATAGTGGATGTGATGTCTGGTATAGTGGACTTGATGTCATAAATAAAGAGGTGTGAGGTCAAAAAGAGTGGATGTGATGTCATATGTAGTACATATGATGTCATATATATAGTGGCTGTGATGTCATACATACACTGGGTTAGATAAAATTGGTACATTGCTTGTGTTGACACAGATACAATGCGTGTGATGTCAGACATAGTGTCTGTGAAGTTACACAATGGTTGTGTTGTTATAACACTGCGTGTGATGCCATATGAAGTGGATATGTCATAAGCACAGAGTGTGTGAAGTCATAGACAGAGTCATTGTGTGATGTCACATATATAGTGAATGTGATATCATACACAGTAGGTGATATGTCATATCGTATATAGTGCGTGTTATGTCATGAATAGAGTGCATGTGATGTCATAAATACTAAGGATGCTTGTCATAAAGTGTGGATATGATGTCATGTGCAGTGCATATGATGGCATACATATGCCACCTGGGAACTCTTACATAGTTGGTGTGATATCGTCGACAAAGTGGGTTTGATGACATAGAGTGGATGTGATGGCAGTTATAACATGTTTCAAGACAAATAAAGAGCTTGTGTAGTCATAGACACAGAGTGGATGAGATCATATACAGTGGATATGATGTCATAAACATAGTGGGTGCCATGACAGATAAACAATGGTATGATGACATCAAGAGTGGATTTGTTGTCATATAAAGTGTCTATCATGTTATACATGCAGTGTGTGTGATTTCACACGTACATAGGGTCTAATATAATCATTCAAGTGAGTGTGATTTCACCGATATACTATGTGTGATGTCAGAAAACGTGGTTGTGTTGTCATTCATACACAATGTGAGATGTCATATATACTGAGTACGATGTCAAAAAAAGAGTAGGTGTCTTGTCACAGTTGCAGTGGCTGTGATGTCACAAGTATATTGTATGTGATGTCATAAACAGTGGATATGATGTTTTGAATAGAGTGGATGGGATGTCATGAATACAGTCTTGTGATGTCATAAAGAGTGGGTGTGATATCACATAGAATTCATATGATGTCATATATATAGTGGGTTTGAGGTCAAACATATTGCAGGTGTGGTATAAGCAATACACTGTAAGTAATGACGCAGCTACAGTGGATGCGATGTCAGATATACTGTGTGTGATGACATGAATACAGAAGGTGTGATGTCATAGAGCGGTGTGTGACGTCATACAGAATGAATGTGATGTCATATGTAGTTCATATGATGTCATGCATATGGCGGCTGTGATATCATACAAACAATGGGGCATATATCATCGATAATCTCGGTGTGATGACACACATTCTGTGGATGTGCTGTCAGATATAATGGCTGTGATGTGAGACAGAGTAGCTTTGATGTCATGAACAGAGTGTTCTGATGTCATAAAGCCTGGGTGTGATGTCGTATATAGTGCATAATGTGCCATGCCTATAGTATGTGTGACATAATACATACACTTTGTGTTATATCATCACTGATACGGTGGGTGTGACTGCAGAAATACAGACACGGATGGTGTGATGTCAGATATACTGTTTGTATCGTCTCAACACAGTGTTTTTGACGTCAAATTTATTGGATAGGGATTCACAAACCCAGTGGCTGTGACGTTACATATAAAGTGGTTGTGATGTCAGAGGTATAGGGGATGAGATGTCCTAAACCGTACATATGATGTCGCATATAGGAGATCTGATGTCATGAATGTAGTGGCTGTGATGTCACAAGTATAGTGTATGTGATGTCATAAACAGTGGATGTGATGTTTTGAATAGAGTGGATTGGATGTCATGAATAGAGTCTTGTGATGTCATAAAGAGTGGGTGTGATGTCACATAGAATGCATATGATGTCATACATGTGGTGGGTTTGATATCACACTTATTGCAGGTGTGGTATAAGCAATACACTCTAAGCAATGACGCAGCTACAGTGGATGCGATGTCAGATATACTGTGTGTGATGACATGAATACAGAGTGTGTGATGTTATAGAATGATGTGACATTATACAGAGTGAATGTGATGTCATATGTAGTTCATATGAAGCCATACATATTGTGGCTGTGATATCATACAAACAATGGGGCTTATATCATCAATAATCTCGGTGTGATGACACACATACTGTGGATGTGCTGCCAGATAGAATGGCTGTGACGTGAGACAGAGTAGCTTTGATGTCATGACCAGAGGGTTGTGATGTCATAAAGCCTGGGTGTGATGTCGTATATAGTGCACAATGTGCCAAGCCTATAGTATGTGTGATATAATACATACAGTTTGCGTTATATCACTGATACTTAGGGTGTGATTGCACAAATACAGATATGGAGGGTGTGATGTCAGATATACTGTTTGTATCGTCTGAAAACTGTGCGTTTGATGTCAAATATATTGGATATGGATTCCCAAACCCAGTGGGTGTGACGTTACAGATAAAGTGGCTGATATTTCAGAGGTACAGGGGATGAGATGTCATAAACCGTGGATATGATGTTACATATAGGAGAACTGATGTCATGAATACAGTGGCTGTGATTTCATAAATGCTGAGCATTGATGGCATAAACTGTGAATGTGATGTCATCTAGACGGTGTATGATGTCATAGGTATGCCAAGTGTGATGATTTCCATACTTGTTGTGATGTCATCGATACAGAGTGTGTGACGACACATATACAGTGGCTGTGATGTCAAATATAGTGTGTGAGATGTCAGGTATAGTAGGTGTCATGTCATGAAAGCAGTATGGGTGCTATCATATATATTGGATATGATGTAATCAATATACTGGGTGTGATGTCATACATTTAGGTGTCTGATATCACAAAGAGTTCAGGTGATGTCATGCATACTGAATATGATGTCCTAGATAGAGTGTGTGATGTCATACAGAGAGTGTGTGAGGTATAATTGATACACTGGGTTTGATGACACAGATACTGTGGAGGTAGTGTCAGATG
>JAJLRB010001022.1:0-42383 GCA_020976825.1 Odocoileus hemionus
AAAAAACCTTGTTTAAAATTTTTTGATTCGTTATGGTGTTTTAAAGCTATGGTTTATCATATATTTGGATATATGTATCAAATACGGGTGTGATGTCATACATTTAGGTGGTCTGATGTCATAAAGATTCATGTGACGTCCATGCATACTGAATATGATGTCCAGATAGACTGTGTGTGATGTCACGACAGAGAGTGTGAGAGGTGTAATTGAACACTGGGTTATGATGACACAGATACTGTAGGTATTGTCAAGATGTAGTGGGTGAGATGGCAGATATAACGTTGAGTTTTCTTGTGTGTGTGGTCATATATAGTGTGTTGATGTCTTTAATGCCAATGGATGTAATGTGATGACTACAATTGTGTGAGTTCATAAAGAGTTGATGTGACGATATGTTAGTAAATAGATGTCATACATAAAATGTGGTGTGATTCAAACAAACAGTTGGTCAATGTCATCGAATGGGTGGATTCAATGTCAGATAAGTGGGAGAGATATCATGAGTGCAGTTGCATGTGATGTCAATATATAATCAGTCTTTGTCCATTTAATGTGGAATCGATCCTTGTTGAATGTATATGATGGTAACGTGTAGTTGGTGTGAGTTCATACATACAAATTATGTGATATCACGAAAGTGTGGGTGTGATAGACACAGACACAGTGTCTGTGATATTAATAATATAGTGAATCTGATGTCATATACAAAGGATATGAAATTTGTCTACATAGTGCAAGAGATCATTATAAATATCATTTGGTGTGAAAACCTCAATACAGTGGATGAGAGGACGCCAGATACCGTGGCAACAAAAGGTCCAAATAGAATGGTTGTGATGGTTCCGTGATAAACGGTTGGTTTGATATCTTAAATAAGAAACTGAGGGATGTGAATGTCTTGTAAGGTGAAAAAGTTGCCATACATATGCAGAGTGTGATGTCATGCCAAGAGAGGACGTGATATCAGTGGGACGAGACTTGAGGATGGGCAAAAAAAACTGTAAGGGCATTGTCTAAGTTCAGTGAGTGTTGGTTTCATTCTTGCCGTGGGATGTGGGCTGCATAAATTCTGTGGATTGATGTGATAGGAGTGAGGATATGATGTCATCTGAAGTGCAAATGATGTCATATATATGCCGAGTGTTGAAATCAACCAACACACAGTGTTGTATGTCATATATTGTGGATTTGATGTCACATAATAGAGTGGATAGGATGTCAGCCGAATACTGGCTGCGATATGATACATAGAGTGGCTGTGATATCATTGGTAGAGTCGTGTGATAACACATATATTAACTGGAAATGAGGTCAGATATTGTGATGTAATGTCTGGTATATGTACTTGATGGTCACAAATAAAAGGTGTGAAGGTCTAAAAGAGTGGAAGTGATAGGTCATAATTTTAGTCCATATGAATATCATACGATATAAGTGGGTGTGATGTCAGTAACCTATCACTGGGTTAGATAAAATTGGTACAATGCTGGTGGTTGACACAGGGATACAATGCGTGTGATGTCCAGACATAGTGTCGGTGAAGTAACACACTGGTTGTGTAGTTATAACACTGAGTGTAGTATGCCATATGAAGTGGTTATGTCATAGAGCATAGAGTGTGGTGAAGTCATAGACAGAGTCATTGTGATGAGGTCCACATATAATGGTGAAAAGTGAAACCATAGCAAATACAAGTAGAAAATGTGATATCATACACAGTAAGGTGACATGTCAAATCGTATATGACTGCGTGTTTAGTTCTTGAAAAGAATTGCATGTGATATCCTCAAAACAAAGGATTGCTTGTCATACAGTGTGGATAGGATGTGCATGTGCAGTGCATATTTAAGGCTAGACATATTCCACCTCTAACTCTTACATAGGTTGGGTGATAATCGGTCGCCACAAGTGGGTAATGATGACATAACAAGTGGATTTGATTGGAATTAATAACATTTTCAAGACAAATATAAAGCGTGTGTAGTCCATAGACACAGTGTGGATAAGATCATATACAGTGGATAATGATGGTCCATAAACATAGTGGGTGGCCCAAGAACAGATAAAAACAATTGTAAAATGACATCAAGAGTGGATATGTTGGCATATAAAAGTGTCTATCATGTTCCCACCAACATGCAGTGTGTGTGATTTTCACACTTACATATGGTGCTAAAATAAACATTTCAAGAGAGTGTGATTTCACCGATATACTAGTGTGAGGCCGGAACCCGTGGTTGTGTTGTCATTCATACACAATGTGAGAAGTCATAGATACTGAGTATGACGTCAAACACAAAAGAAGGTGTCTGTCCACAGTTGTCAGTGCTGTGATAATCACAAGTAGTATTGTAGGTGTTGAACAGTAATCAGTTGTATGTAATGACGTGATATAGGAGTGATGGGAGTCATGAGACAGTCCCCTTGTTAGATATCCATAAAGAGTGTTGTGTGATGTCCACAGAGAATTCATATGACATCATATATAATGGTTGGTTTTGTGTCATACATATATGCAGTGTGGTCTAAGCACTACACGGTAAGTAAGGACGAGCAGCTACAGTGAATGCTATGGTCAGATATCCTCTGTGTGAGGACATGAATACAGAGGGTGTGAAGTCATAGAGGCGTTAATACGATCGTAACAGAATGAATGTTGATTTCAAGTGTAGTTCATATGATGTCAAGCATATGGCGCTGGATATCATAACATACAATGGGGCAATATAATCATCCGTTTAATCTCGTTGTGATGACAACACATTCTGTGGATGTGCTCTCAGAAGATAATGGCTGTGATTTGAAAAAGAGTAGCTTTGATGTCCATGAACAAGTGTTGTCGGTGCTCCATAAAGCCTGGGTGGAGATGTCGTATATAGTGCATAATGTGCCATGTCCTATAGTATGTGTGACATAAATACATACACTTTTTGTTATATCACTGATACGGTGGGTGTGACGGCAGAAATACAGACACGTATGGCGTGATGTCAGATATACTGTTTGTAATCGTCTCAATCACAGTGTTTTGACGTCAATTTATTGGATAGGGATTCACAGACCCAGTGGCCTGAGACGTTACAAATAAAGTGGTTGTGATATCCAGAGGAATAGGGGATGAGATTGTCCTAAACCGCTACATTTGATAGTCGCATATAGGAGATTCTGATGTCGATGAAATGTAGTGGCTGTGATGTCTTAAATGGCTTGAGATTGATGTCATAAAGTGTGAATGTGATGTCATGTAGACGTGTGTTATGATGTCATATGTATGCCAAGGTGATGATTTCCATACTTGCTGTGATGTCAATCGATACAGATGTGTGTGACGAACACAGATCCCAGTGGCGGTGATGTCAAAATGTAGTGGGTGAGATGTCAGGTATAGTCGGTGTGGTGTCATGAAAGCAGTATGGGTGATATCATATATATTGGATAGTGTCATCAATATACTGTGTGTGATGTCCTACATTTTATGTCCTGATGTCATAAAAGTTCATGTGAACATCATGCATACTGAATATGATGTCCTAGATAGACTGTGTGTGATGTCATACAGAGAGTTGTGTGAGTGTATAATTGATACACTGGGTTTATGCATTTTTGACACAGATACTGTGGAGTACTGTCAGATGTAGTGGGTGAGATGGCAGATATAACGTTGAGTTGTCTTGATGTGTGTGGTCATATATAGTGTGTTTGATTCATGAATGCAATGGATGTATTAGTGAATGACTACAATTGTGTGAGTTCATAAAGAGTTTGATGTGACGATATTGTATAGGTGGGGTGGGCCTCCAAATAAGATGTCATACATAAAATGGGTGTGGATGTGTCATACAAATGAATACAGTGAATGCGATGTCATACATAATGTGGTGTGATGTAATAAAATGTGGATGTGATACTTTATATAGGATATATGATGTTATATATCTAGTGGGTGTGATGTCATACATACAAAGGGTGTGATATCATCGAAAGAGTGGGTGTGATGGCACAGACAAAATAGCTGTCATGTCGTATACAATGGATACGATGTCGTCTTACATAGCGCATGAAATCTCATAAACACAGTTGGTGTGAGATCCACAATACAGTGGATGTGATGACGCAGATACAGTGGATATGATGTCAAATAGAGTGGGTGTGATGTCCTAGAAATGGTGGTTTGATGTCATAAACTGAGGATGTGATGTCTTGTATGGTGAAAAAGTTGCCATACATATGCCGAGTGTGATGTCAGGCAAAGAGTGTGCGTGATATCAGTGGACAGGTTGTGGTGGCAAAGTAAAAGTGGGGGCAGTGCCTGGTACAGTGAGTGTAATGTCATGCCTGAAGTGGACGTGGCAACATAAATTCTGTGGTTTGTTGTGATAGAGTGGATATGATGTCATCTGAAGTGAAAATGATATCATATATATGCCGAGGGTGGTATCAAAAACACACAGGGTTGTGATGTCATACATAGTCGATATGATGTCATAAATAGATTGGATAGGATGTCACACGGATACTGGCTTGATATGATACATAGAGTGGCTGTGATATCATTGGATGAGTGGGTGTGATAACACAGATACAGTGGACGTGAGGTCAGATATAGTGGATGTGATGTCAGGTATAGTGGACTTGATGTCATAAATAAAGTGGTGTGAGATCATAAAGGGTGGATGTGATGTCATAAGTAGTACATATGATGTAATATATATAGTGGCTGTGATGTCATACATACACTGGGTTAGATAAAATTGGTACGTTGCGTGTGTTGACACAGATACAATGCGTGTGATGTCAGACAGGGTGGCTGTGAAGTTACACAATGGTTGTGTTGTTATAGCACTGCGTGTGAAGCCATATAAAGTGGAAATGTCATAAACATAGAGAGTGGGATGTCATAGACAGAGTCATTGTGTGATGTCACATATATAGTGAATGTGATATCATACACAGTAGGTGACATGTCATATCGTATATAGTGCGTGTGATGTCATGAATAGAGTGCATGTGATATCATAAATACTAAGGAATGCTGTCATAAAGTGTGGATATGGTGTCATGTGCAGTGCATATGATGTCATAAATATGCCACCTCTGAAGACTTACATAGTTGGTGTGATGTCGTAGACAAAGTGGGTTTGATGACATATACAGTGGATATGATGGCAGTTATAACGGGTTTCAAGACAGATATAGAGCTTATGTAGTCATAAACACAGAGTGGATGAGATCATTTACAGTGGATATGATGTTATAAACATAGACGGTGCCATGACAGATAAACAATGGTATGATGACAGCAAGAGTGGGTTTGATGTCATATAAAGTGCCTATAGTGTCATACATGCAGTGTGTGTGATTTCACAGGTACATAGGGTGTAGTAGAATCATTCAAGTGAGTGTGATTACACCGATATAGTGGGTGTGATGTCAGAAAGAGTGATTATGTTGTCATTCATACACCATGCGAGATGTCATATATACAGAGTATGATGTCAAAAACATAGTAGGTGTCTTGTCACAGTTACAGTGGCTGTGATGTCACAAGTATAGTGTATGTGATGTAATAAACAGTGGATGTGATGTTTTGAATAGAGTGGATTGGATGTCATGAATACAGTCTTGTGATGTCATAAAGAGTGGATGTGATGTCACATAGAATTCACATGATGTCATACATGTGGTGGGTTTGATATCACACATATTGCAGGTGTGATAATCAATACACGCTAAGTAATGACGCAGCTACAGTGGATGCGATGTCAGATATACTGTGTGTGATGACATGAATACAGAGGGTGTGATGTTATATAGAATGATGTGACATTATACAGAGTGAATGTGACGTCATATGTAGTACCTATGAAGCCACACATATTGTGGCTGTGATATCATAGAAACAATGGGGCTTATATCATCAATAATCTCGGTGTGATGACACACATACTGTGGATGTGCTGCCAGATAGAATGGCTGTGACGTGAGACAGAGTGGATTTGATGTCATGAGCAGAGTGTTGTGATGTCATAAAGCCTGGGTGTGATGTCGTATATAATGCATAATGTGCCAAGCCTATAGTATGTGTGATATAATACATACAGTTTTTGTTATATCACTGATACATAGGGTGTGATTGCACAAATACAAACACGGAGGGTGTGATGTCAGATATACTGTTTGTATCGTCTGAAACACTGTGTCGTTTGACGTCAAATTTATTGGATAGGGATTCACAGACCCAGTGGCTGTGACGTTACAAATAAAGTGGTTGATGATTTCATCAGAGGTATAGGGGATGAGATGTCCTAAACCGTACATGTGATGTTACATATAGAGATCTGATGTCATGAATGTAGTGGCTGTGATGTCTTAAATGCTGAGGATTGATGTCATAAAGTGTGAATGTGATGTCATGTAGAGTGTGTATGATGTCATATGTATGCCAAGGGTGATGATTTCCATACTTGCTGTGATGTCATCGATACAGAGTGTGTGACGACACAGATCCAGTGGCGGTGATGTCAAATGTAGTGGGTGAGATGTCAGGTATAGTCGGTGTGGTGTCATGAAAGCAGTATGGGTGATATCATATATATTGGATATGATGTCATCAATATACTGGGTGTGATGTCATACATTTAGGTGTCTGATGTCATAAAGAGTTCATGTGACGTCATGCATACTGAATATGATGTCCTAGATAGACTGTGTGTGATGTCATACAGAGAGTGTGTGAGGTATAATTGATACACTGGGTTTGATGACACAGATACTGTGGAGGTAGTGTCAGATGTAGTGGGTGAGATGGCAGATATAACGTTTGAGTTGTCTTGTGTGTGTGGTCATATATAGTGTGTGTGATGTCATGAATGCAATGGATGTAATGTGATGACTACAATTGTGTGAGTTCATAAAGAGTTGATGTGACGATATGTATAGTAAATAAGATGTCATACATAAAATGGGTGTGATGTCATACAAACAGTTGGTCAGAGGTCATCAATAGGGTGGATTCAATGTCAGATATAGTGGGAGAGATATCATGAGTGCAGTGCATGTGATGTCATATATAATCTGTCATGTCATTTAATGTGGATGCGATGCCTTGTGGAATGTATATGATGGTATACGTGTAGTGGGTGTGAGGTCATACATACAAAGGATGTGATATCATCGAAAGAGTGGGTGTGATGACACAGACACAGTGTCTGTGATATTAATAATATAGTGAATCTGATGTCATATACAAAGGATATGATGTTGTCTTACATAGTGCAAGAGATCTCATGAATACATTTGGTGTGATAACCTCAATACAGTGGATGTGAGGACCCAGATACCGTGGAAACAATGTCAAATAGAATGGTTGTGATGTCGTAGAAATGGTGGTTTGATATCATAAACTGAGGATGTGATGTCTTGTATGGTGAAAAAGTTGCCATACATATGCCGAGTGTGATGTCATGCCAAGAGTGGACGTGATATCAGTGGAGAGATTGAGATGGCAAAAAAACAGTGGGGGCAATGTCTAGTACAGTGGGTTTGATGTCATGCCTGAAGTGGATGTGGCAGCATAAATTCTGTGGTTTGGTGGGATAGAGTGGATATGATGTCATCTGAAGTGCAAATGATGTCATATATATGCCGAGTGTGAAATCAACCACACACAGTGTTGTATGTCATATATTGTGGATATGATGTCATAAATAGAGTGGACAGGATGTCAGCCGAATACTGGCTGCGATATGATACATAGAGTGGCTGTGATATCATTGGTAGAGTCGGTGTGATAACACATATATACTGGAAATGAGGTCAGATATAGTGGATGTAATGTCTGGTATAGTGGACTTGATGTCATAATAAAGAGGTGTGAGGTCAAAAAGAGTGGATGTGATGTGTCATATGTAGTCCATATGATGTCATACATATAGTGGGTGTGATGTCATACATACACTGGGTTAGATAAAATTGGTACATTGCGTGTGTTTACACAGATACAATGCGTGTGATGTCAGACATAGTGGCTGTGAAGTTACACAATGGTTGTGTTGTTATAACACTGAGTGTGATGCCATATGAAGTGGATATGTCATAAGCATAGAGTGTGTGAAGTCATAGACAGAGTCATTGTGTGATGTCACATATATTGTGAATGTGATACCATATATATAGTGAATGTGATATCATACACAGTACGTGACATGTCATATCGTATATAGTGCGTGTTAGGTCATGAATAGAGTGCATGTGATGTCATAAATACTAAGGATGCTTGTCATAAAGTGTGGATATTATGTCATGTGCAGTGCATATGATGGCATACATATGCCACCTCGGAACTCTTACATAGTTGGTGTGATATCGTCGACAAAGTGGGTTTGATGACAAACAGTGGATGTGATGGAAGTAATAACATGTTTCAAGACAAATATAGAGCTTGTGTAGTCATAGACACAGTGTGGATGAGATCATATACAGTGGATATGATGTCATAAACATAGTGGGTGCCATGACAGATAAGCAATGGTATGATGACATCAAGAGTGGATTTGTTGTCATATAAAGTGTCTATCATGTTATACATGCAGTGTGTGTGATTTCACACGTACATAGGGTCTAATATAATCATTCAAGTGAGTGTGATTTCACCGATATAGTATGTGTGATGTCGGAAACCGTGGTTGTGTTGTCATTCATACACAATGTGAGATGTCATATATACTGAGTATGATGTCAAAAACATAGAAGGTGTCTTGTCACAGTTGCAGTGGCTGTGATATCACAAGTATATTGCATGTGATGACATAAACAGTTTATATAATGATTTATATAGAGTGGATGGGATGTCATGAATACAGTCTCTTGTGATGTCATAAAGAGTGTGTGTGATATCACATAGAATTCATATGACGTCATATATATAGTGGGTTTGAGGTCAAACATATTGCAGGTGTGGTCTAAGCAATACACGGTAAGTAATGACGGAGCTACAGTGGATGCGATGTCAGATATCCTGTGTGTGAGGACATGAATAGAGAGGGTGTGATGTCATAGAGCGGTGTGACGTCGTACAGAATGAATGTGATGTCATGTGTAGTTCATATGATGTCATGCATATGGCGCTGTGATATCATACAAACAATGGGGCATATATCATCGATAATCTCGGTGTGATGACACACATTCTGTGGATGTGCTCTCAGAGATAATGGCTGTGATGTGAGATAGAGTAGCTTTGATGTCATGAACAGAGTGTTGTGGTGTCATAAAGCCTGGGTGTGATGTCGTTGATAGTGCATAATGTGCCATGCCTATAGTATGTGTGACATAATACATACACTTTTTGTTATATCACTGATGATACGGTGGGTGTGACGGCAGAAATACAGACACGGATGGTGTGATGTCAGATATACTGTTTGTATCGTCTCAACACAGTGTCTTTGACGTCAAATTTATTGGATAGGGATTCACAGACCCAGTGGCTGTGACGTTACAAATAAAGTGGTTGTGATATCAGAGGTATAGGGGATGAGATGTCCTAAACCGTACATGTGATGTCGCATATAAGAGATCTGATGTCATGAATGTAGTGGCTGTGGTGTCTTAAATGCTGAGGATTGATGTCATAAAGTGTGAATGTGATGTCATGTAGAGTGTGTATGATGTCATATGTATGCCAAGGGTGATGATTTCCATACTTGCTGTGATGTCATCGACACAGAGTGTGTGACGACACAGATCCAGTGGCGGTGATGTCAAATGTAGTGGGTGAGATGTCAGGTATAGTCGGTGTGGTGTCATGAAAGCAGTATGGGTGATATCATATATATTGGATATGATGTCATCAATATACTGGGTGTGATGTCATACATTTAGGTGTCTGATGTCATAAAGAGTTCATGTGACGTCATGCATACTGAATATGATGTCCTAGATAGACTGTGTGTGATGTCATACAGAGAGTGTGTGAGGTATAATTGATACACTGGGTTTGATGACACAGATACTGTGGAGGTAGTGTCAGATGTAGTGGGTGAGATGGCAGATATAACGTTTGAGTTGTCTTGTGTGTGTGGTCATATATAGTGTGTGTGATGTCATGAATGCAATGGATGTAATGTGATGACTACAATTGTGTGAGTTCATAAAGAGTTGATGTGACGATATGTATAGTAAATAAGATGTCATACATAAAATGGGTGTGATGTCATACAAACAGTTGGTCAGAGGTCATCAATAGGGTGGATTCAATGTCAGATATAGTGGGAGAGATATCATGAGTGCAGTGCATGTGATGTCATATATAATCTGTCATGTCATTTAATGTGGATGCGATGCCTTGTGGAATGTATATGATGGTATACGTGTAGTGGGTGTGAGGTCATACATACAAAGGATGTGATATCATCGAAAGAGTGGGTGTGATGACACAGACACAGTGTCTGTGATATTAATAATATAGTGAATCTGATGTCATATACAAAGGATATGATGTTGTCTTACATAGTGCAAGAGATCTCATGAATACATTTGGTGTGATAACCTCAATACAGTGGATGTGAGGACCCAGATACCGTGGAAACAATGTCAAATAGAATGGTTGTGATGTCGTAGAAATGGTGGTTTGATATCATAAACTGAGGATGTGATGTCTTGTATGGTGAAAAAGTTGCCATACATATGCCGAGTGTGATGTCATGCCAAGAGTGGACGTGATATCAGTGGAGAGATTGAGATGGCAAAAAAACAGTGGGGGCAATGTCTAGTACAGTGGGTTTGATGTCATGCCTGAAGTGGATGTGGCAGCATAAATTCTGTGGTTTGGTGGGATAGAGTGGATATGATGTCATCTGAAGTGCAAATGATGTCATATATATGCCGAGTGTGAAATCAACCACACACAGTGTTGTATGTCATATATTGTGGATATGATGTCATAAATAGAGTGGACAGGATGTCAGCCGAATACTGGCTGCGATATGATACATAGAGTGGCTGTGATATCATTGGTAGAGTCGGTGTGATAACACATATATCCTGGAAATGAGGTCAGATATAGTGGATGTAATGTCTGGTATAGTGGACTTGATGTCATAAATAAAGAGGTGTGAGGTCAAAAAGAGTGGATGTGATGTCATATGTAGTCCATATGATGTCATACATATAGTGGGTGTGATGTCATGCATACACTGGGTTAGATAAAATTGGTACATTGCGTGTGTTTACACAGATACAATGCGTGTGATGTCAGACATAGTGGCTGTGAAGTTACACAATGGTTGTGTTGTTATAACACTGAGTGTGATGCCATATGAAGTGGATATGTCATAAGCATAGAGTGTGTGAAGTCATAGACAGAGTCATTGTGTGATGTCACATATATTGTGAATGTGATACCATATATATAGTGAATGTGATATCATACACAGTACGTGACATGTCATATCGTATATAGTGCGTGTTAGGTCATGAATAGAGTGCATGTGATGTCATAAATACTAAGGATGCTTGTCATAAAGTGTGGATATTATGTCATGTGCAGTGCATATGATGGCATACATATGCCACCTCGGAACTCTTACATAGTTGGTGTGATAATGTCGACAAAGTGGGTTTGATGACAAACAGTGGATGTGATGGAAGTAATAACATGTTTCAAGACAAATATAGAGCTTGTGTAGTCATAGACACAGTGTGGATGAGATCATATACAGTGGATATGATGTCATAAACATAGTGGGTGCCATGACAGATAAACAATGGTATGATGACATCAAGAGTGGATTTGTTGTCATATAAAGTGTCTATCATGTTATACATGCAGTGTGTGTGATTTCACACGTACATAGGGTCTAATATAATCATTCAAGTGAGTGTGATTTCACCGATATAGTATGTGTGATGTCGGAAACCGTGGTTGTGTTGTCATTCATACACAATGTGAGATGTCATATATACTGAGTATGATGTCAAAAACATAGAAGGTGTCTTGTCACAGTTGCAGTGGCTGTGATATCACAAGTATATTGCATGTGATGACATAAACAGTTTATAATGATTTATATAGAGTGGATGGGATGTCATGAATACAGTCTTGTGATGTCATAAAGAGTGTGTGTGATATCACATAGAATTCATATGACGTCATATATATATAGTGGGTTTGAGGTCAAACATATTGCAGGTGTGGTCTAAGCAATACACGGTAAGTAATGACGGAGCTACAGTGGATGCGATGTCAGATATCCTGTGTGTGAGGACATGAATAGAGAGGGTGTGATGTCATAGAGCGGTGTGACGTCGTACAGAATGAATGTGATGTCATGTGTAGTTCATATGATGTCATGCATATGGCGCTGTGTGAATCATACAAACAATGGGGCATATATCATCGATAATCTCGGTGTGATGACACACATTCTGTGGATGTGCTCTCAGAGATAATGGCTGTGATGTGAGATAGAGTAGCTTTGATGTCATGAACAGAGTGTTGTGGTGTCATAAAGCCTGGGTGTGATGTCGTTGATAGTGCATAATGTGCCATGCCTATAGTATGTGTGACATAATACATACACTTTTTGTTATATCACTGATACGGTGGGTGTGACGGCAGAAATACAGACACGGATGGTGTGATGTCAGATATACTGTTTGTATCGTCTCAACACAGTGTCTTTGACGTCAAATTTATTGGATAGGGATTCACAGACCCAGTGGCTGTGACGTTACAAATAAAGTGGTTGTGATATCAGAGGTATAGGGGATGAGATGTCCTAAACCGTACATGTGATGTCGCATATAAGAGATCTGATGTCATGAATGTAGTGGCTGTGATGTCTTAAATGCTGAGGATTGATGTCATAAAGTGTGAATGTGATGTCATGTAGAGTGTGTATGATGTCATATGTATGCCAAGGGTGATGATTTCCATACTTGCTGTGATGTCATCGACACAGAGTGTGTGACGACACAGATCCAGTGGCGGTGATGTCAAATGTAGTGGGTGAGATGTCAGGTATAGTCGGTGTGGTGTCATGAAAGCAGTATGGGTGATATCATATATATTGGATATGATGTCATCAATATACTGGGTGTGATGTCATACATTTAGGTGTCTGATGTCATAAAGAGTTCATGTGACGTCATGCATACTGAATATGATGTCCTAGATAGACTGTGTGTGATGTCATACAGAGAGTGTGTGAGGTATAATTGATACACTGGGTTTGATGACACAGATACTGTGGAGGTAGTGTCAGATGTAGTGGGTGAGATGGCAGATATAACGTTTGAGTTGTCTTGTGTGTGTGGTCATATATAGTGTGTGTGATGTCATGAATGCAATGGATGTAATGTGATGATGACTACAATTGTGTGAGTTCATAAAGAGTTGATGTGACGATATGTATAGTAAATAAGATGTCATACATAAAAAAATGGGTGTGATGTCATACAAACAGTTGGTCAGAGGTCATCAATAGGGTGGATTCAATGTCAGATATAGTGGGAGAGATATCATGAGTGCAGTGCATGTGATGTCATATATAATCTGTCATGTCATTTAATGTGGATGCGATGCCTTGTGGAATGTATATGATGGTATACGTGTAGTGGGTGTGAGGTCATACATACAAAGGATGTGATATCATCGAAAGAGTGGGTGTGATGACACAGACACAGTGTCTGTGATATTAATAATATAGTGAATCTGATGTCATATACAAAGGATATGATGTTGTCTTACATAGTGCAAGAGATCTCATGAATACATTTGGTGTGATAACCTCAATACAGTGGATGTGAGGACCCAGATACCGTGGAAACAATGTCAAATAGAATGGTTGTGATGTCGTAGAAATGGTGGTTTTTGACATAAAACTGAGGATGTGATGTCTTGTATGGTGAAAAAGTTGCCATACATATGCCGAGTGTGATGTCATGCCAAGAGTGGACGTGATATCAGTGGAGAGATTGAGATGGCAAAAAAACAGTGGGGGCAATGTCTAGTACAGTGGGTTTGATGTCATGCCTGAAGTGGATGTGGCAGCATAAATTCTGTGGTTTGGTGGGATAGAGTGGATATGATGTCATCTGAAGTGCAAATGATGTCATATATATGCCGAGTGTGAAATCAACCACACACAGTGTTGTATGTCATATATTGTGGATATGATGTCATAAATAGAGTGGACAGGATGTCAGCCGAATACTGGCTGCGATATGATACATAGAGTGGCTGTGATATCATTGGTAGAGTCGGTGTGATAACACATATATCCTGGAAATGAGGTCAGATATAGTGGATGTAATGTCTGGTATAGTGGACTTGATGTCATAAATAAAGAGGTGTGAGGTCAAAAAGAGTGGATGTGATGTCATATGTAGTCCATATGATGTCATACATATAGTGGGTGTGATGTCATACATACACTGGGTTAGATAAAATTGGTACATTGCGTGTGTTTACACAGATACAATGCGTGTGATGTCAGACATAGTGGCTGTGAAGTTACACAATGGTTGTGTTGTTATAACACTGAGTGTGATGCCATATGAAGTGGATATGTCATAAGCATAGAGTGTGTGAAGTCATAGACAGAGTCATTGTGTGATGTCACATATATTGTGAATGTGATACCATATATATAGTGAATGTGATATCATACACAGTACGTGACATGTCATATCGTATATAGTGCGTGTTAGGTCATGAATAGAGTGCATGTGATGTCATAAATACTAAGGATGCTTGTCATAAAGTGTGGATATTATGTCATGTGCAGTGCATATGATGGCATACATATGCCACCTCGGAACTCTTACATAGTTGGTGTGATAATGTCGACAAAGTGGGTTTGATGACAAAAACAGTGGATGTGATGGAAGTAATAACATGTTTCAAGACAAATATAGAGCTTGTGTAGTCATAGACACAGTGTGGATGAGATCATATACAGTGGATATGATGTCATAAACATAGTGGGTGCCATGACAGATAAGCAATGGTATGATGACATCAAGAGTGGATTTGTTGTCATATAAAGTGTCTATCATGTTATACATGCAGTGTGTGTGATTTCACACGTACATAGGGTCTAATATAATCATTCAAGTGAGTGTGATTTCACCGATATAGTATGTGTGATGTCGGAAACCGTGGTTGTGTTGTCATTCATACACAATGTGAGATGTCATATATACTGAGTATGATGTCAAAAACATAGAAGGTGTCTTGTCACAGTTGCAGTGGCTGTGATATCACAAGTATATTGCATGTGATGACATAAACAGTTTATATAATGATTTATATAGAGTGGATGGGATGTCATGAATACAGTCTTGTGATGTCATAAAGAGTGTGTGTGTGTGTATCACATAGAATTCATATGACGTCATATATATAGTGGGTTTGAGGTCAAACATATTGCAGGTGTGGTCTAAGCAATACACGGTAAGTAATGACGGAGCTACAGTGGATGCGATGTCAGATATCCTGTGTGTGAGGACATGAATAGAGAGGGTGTGATGTCATAGAGCGGTGTGACGTCGTACAGAATGAATGTGATGTCATGTGTAGTTCATATGATGTCATGCATATGGCGCTGTGATATCATACAAACAATGGGGCATATATCATCGATAATCTCGGTGTGATGACACACATTCTGTGGATGTGCTCTCAGAGATAATGGCTGTGATGTGAGATAGAGTAGCTTGATGATGTCATGAACAGAGTGTTGTGGTGTCATAAAGCCTGGGTGTGATGTCGTTGATAGTGCATAATGTGCCATGCCTATAGTATGTGTGACATAATACATACACTTTTTGTTATATCACTGATACGGTGGGTGTGACGGCAGAAATACAGACACGGATGGTGTGATGTCAGATATACTGTTTGTATCGTCTCAACACAGTGTCTTTGACGTCAAATTTATTGGATAGGGATTCACAGACCCAGTGGCTGTGACGTTACAAATAAAGTGGTTGTGATATCAGAGGTATAGGGGATGAGATGTCCTAAACCGTACATGTGATGTCGCATATAAGAGATCTGATGTCATGAATGTAGTGGCTGTGGTGTCTTAAATGCTGAGGATTGATGTCATAAAGTGTGAATGTGATGTCATGTAGAGTGTGTATGATGTCATATGTATGCCAAGGGTGATGATTTCCATACTTGCTGTGATGTCATCGACACAGAGTGTGTGACGACACAGATCCAGTGGCGGTGATGTCAAATGTAGTGGGTGAGATGTCAGGTATAGTCGGTGTGGTGTCATGAAAGCAGTATGGGTGATATCATATATATTGGATATGATGTCATCAATATACTGGGTGTGATGTCATACATTTTAGGTGTCTGATGTCATAAAGAGTTCATGTGACGTCATGCATACTGAATATGATGTCCTAGATAGACTGTGTGTGATGTCATACAGAGAGAGTGTGAGGTATAATTGATACACTGGGTTTGATGACACAGATACTGTGGAGGTAGTGTCAGATGTAGTGGGTGAGATGGCAGATATAACGTTTGAGTTGTCTTGTGTGTGTGGTCATATATAGTGTGTGTGATGTCATGAATGCAATGGATGTAATGTGATGACTACAATTGTGTGAGTTCATAAAGAGTTGATGTGACGATATGTATAGTAAATAAGATGTCATACATAAAATGGGTGTGATGTCATACAAACAGTTGGTCAGAGGTCATCAATAGGGTGGATTCAATGTCAGATATAGTGGGAGAGATATCATGAGTGCAGTGCATGTGATGTCATATATAATCTGTCATGTCATTTAATGTGGATGCGATGCCTTGTGGAATGTATATGATGGTATACGTGTAGTGGGTGTGAGGTCATACATACAAAGGATGTGATATCATCGAAAGAGTGGGTGTGATGACACAGACACAGTGTCTGTGATATTAATAATATAGTGAATCTGATGTCATATACAAAGGATATGATGTTGTCTTACATAGTGCAAGAGATCTCATGAATACATTTGGTGTGATAACCTCAATACAGTGGATGTGAGGACCCAGATACCGTGGAAACAATGTCAAATAGAATGGTTGTGATGTCGTAGAAATGGTGGTTTGATATCATAAACTGAGGATGTGATGTCTTGTATGGTGAAAAAGTTGCCATACATATGCCGAGTGTGATGTCATGCCAAGAGTGGACGTGATATCAGTGGAGAGATTGAGATGGCAAAAAAACAGTGGGGGCAATGTCTAGTACAGTGGGTTTGATGTCATGCCTGAAGTGGATGTGGCAGCATAAATTCTGTGGTTTGGTGGGATAGAGTGGATATGATGTCATCTGAAGTGCAAATGATGTCATATATATGCCGAGTGTGAAATCAACCACACACAGTGTTGTATGTCATATATTGTGGATATGATGTCATAAATAGAGTGGACAGGATGTCAGCCGAATACTGGCTGCGATATGATACATAGAGTGGCTGTGATATCATTGGTAGAGTCGGTGTGATAACACATATATATCCTGGAAATGAGGTCAGATATAGTGGATGTAATGTCTGGTATAGTGGACTTGATGTCATAAATAAAGAGGTGTGAGGTCAAAAAGAGTGGATGTGATGTCATATGTAGTCCATATGATGTCATACATATAGTGGGTGTGATGTCATGCATACACTGGGTTAGATAAAATTGGTACATTGCGTGTGTTTACACAGATACAATGCGTGTGATGTCAGACATAGTGGCTGTGAAGTTACACAATGGTTGTGTTGTTATAACACTGAGTGTGATGCCATATGAAGTGGATATGTCATAAGCATAGAGTGTGTGAAGTCATAGACAGAGTCATTGTGTGATGTCACATATATTGTGAATGTGATACCATATATATAGTGAATGTGATATCATACACAGTACGTGACATGTCATATCGTATATAGTGCGTGTTAGGTCATGAATAGAGTGCATGTGATGTCATAAATACTAAGGATGCTTGTCATAAAGTGTGGATATTATGTCATGTGCAGTGCATATGATGGCATACATATGCCACCTCGGAACTCTTACATAGTTGGTGTGATAATGTCGACAAAGTGGGTTTGATGACAAACAGTGGATGTGATGGAAGTAATAACATGTTTCAAGACAAATATAGAGCTTGTGTAGTCATAGACACAGTGTGGATGAGATCATATACAGTGGATATGATGTCATAAACATAGTGGGTGCCATGACAGATAAGCAATGGTATGATGACATCAAGAGTGGATTTGTTGTCATATAAAGTGTCTATCATGTTATACATGCAGTGTGTGTGATTTCACACGTACATAGGGTCTAATATAATCATTCAAGTGAGTGTGATTTCACACCGATATAGTATGTGTGATGTCGGAAACCGTGGTTGTGTTGTCATTCATACACAATGTGAGATGTCATATATACTGAGTATGATGTCAAAAACATAGAAGGTGTCTTGTCACAGTTGCAGTGGCTGTGATATCACAAGTATATTGCATGTGATGACATAAACAGTTGATATAATGATTTATATAGAGTGGATGGGATGTCATGAATACAGTCTTGTGATGTCATAAAGAGTGTGTGTGATATCACATAGAATTCATATGACGTCATATATATAGTGGGTTTGAGGTCAAACATATTGCAGGTGTGGTCTAAGCAATACACGGTAAGTAATGACGGAGCTACAGTGGATGCGATGTCAGATATCCTGTGTGTGAGGACATGAATAGAGAGGGTGTGATGTCATAGAGCGGTGTGACGTCGTACAGAATGAATGTGATGTCATGTGTAGTTCATATGATGTCATGCATATGGCGCTGTGATATCATACAAACAATGGGGCATATATCATCGATAATCTCGGTGTGATGACACACATTCTGTGGATGTGCTCTCAGAGATAATGGCTGTGATGTGAGATAGAGTAGCTGTGATGTCATGAACAGAGTGTTGTGGTGTCATAAAGCCTGGGTGTGATGTCGTTGATAGTGCATAATGTGCCATGCCTATAGTATGTGTGACATAATACATACACTTTTTGTTATATCACTGATACGGTGGGTGTGACGGCAGAAATACAGACACGGATGGTGTGATGTCAGATATACTGTTTGTATCGTCTCAACACAGTGTCTTTGACGTCAAATTTATTGGATAGGGATTCACAGACCCAGTGGCTGTGACGTTACAAATAAAGTGGTTGTGATATCAGAGGTATAGGGGATGAGATGTCCTAAACCGTACATGTGATGTCGCATATAAGAGATCTGATGTCATGAATGTAGTGGCTGTGGTGTCTTAAATGCTGAGGATTGATGTCATAAAGTGTGAATGTGATGTCATGTAAGTGTGTATGATGTCATATGTATGCCAAGGGTGATGATTTCCATACTTGCTGTGATGTCATCGACACAGAGTGTGTGACGACACAGATCCAGTGGCGGTGATGTCAAATGTAGTGGGTGAGATGTCAGGTATAGTCGGTGTGGTGTCATGAAAGCAGTATGGGTGATATCATATATATTGGATATGATGTCATCAATATACTGGGTGTGATGTCATACATTTAGGTGTCTGATGTCATAAAGAGTTCATGTGACGTCATGCATACTGAATATGATGTCCTAGATAGACTGTGTGTGATGTCATACAGAGAGTGTGTGAGGTATAATTGATACACTGGGTTTGATGACACAGATACTGTGGAGGTAGTGTCAGATGTAGTGGGTGAGATGGCAGATATAACGTTTGAGTTGTCTTGTGTGTGTGGTCATATATAGTGTGTGTGATGTCATGAATGCAATGGATGTAATGTGATGACTACAATTGTGTGAGTTCATAAAGAGTGATGTGACGATATGTATAGTAAATAAGATGTCATACATAAAATGGGTGTGATGTCATACAAACAGTTGGTCAGAGGTCATCAATAGGGTGGATTCAATGTCAGATATAGTGGGAGAGATATCATGAGTGCAGTGCATGTGATGTCATATATAATCTGTCATGTCATTTAATGTGGATGCGATGCCTTGTGGAATGTATATGATGGTATACGTGTAGTGGGTGTGAGGTCATACATACAAAGGATGTGATATCATCGAAAGAGTGGGTGTGATGACACAGACACAGTGTCTGTGATATTAATAATATAGTGAATCTGATGTCATATACAAAGGATATGATGTTGTCTTACATAGTGCAAGAGATCTCATGAATACATTTGGTGTGATAACCTCAATACAGTGGATGTGAGGACCCAGATACCGTGGAAACAATGTCAAATAGAATGGTTGTGATGTCGTAGAAATGGTGGTTTGATATCATAAACTGAGGATGTGATGTCTTGTATGGTGAAAAAGTTGCCATACATATGCCGAGTGTGATGTCATGCCAAGAGTGGACGTGATATCAGTGGAGAGATTGAGATGGCAAAAAAAAAAACAGTGGGGGCAATGTCTAGTACAGTGGGTTTGATGTCATGCCTGAAGTGGATGTGGCAGCATAAATTCTGTGGTTTGGTGGGATAGAGTGGATATGATGTCATCTGAAGTGCAAATGATGTCATATATATGCCGAGTGTGAAATCAACCACACACAGTGTTGTATGTCATATATTGTGGATATGATGTCATAAATAGAGTGGACAGGATGTCAGCCGAATACTGGCTGCGATATGATACATAGAGTGGCTGTGATATCATTGGTAGAGTCGGTGTGATAACACATATATCCTGGAAATGAGGTCAGATATAGTGGATGTAATGTCTGGTATAGTGGACTTGATGTCATAAATAAAGAGGTGTGAGGTCAAAAAGAGTGGATGTGATGTCATATGTAGTCCATATGATGTCATACATATAGTGGGTGTGATGTCATGCATACACTGGGTTAGATAAAATTGGTACATTGCGTGTGTTTACACAGATACAATGCGTGTGATGTCAGACATAGTGGCTGTGAAGTTACACAATGGTTGTGTTGTTATAACACTGAGTGTGATGCCATATGAAGTGGATATGTCATAAGCATAGAGTGTGTGAAGTCATAGACAGAGTCATTGTGTGATGTCACATATATTGTGAATGTGATACCATATATATAGTGAATGTGATATCATACACAGTACGTGACATGTCATATCGTATATAGTGCGTGTTAGGTCATGAATAGAGTGCATGTGATGTCATAAATACTAAGGATGCTTGTCATAAAGTGTGGATATTATGTCATGTGCAGTGCATATGATGGCATACATATGCCACCTCGGAACTCTTACATAGTTGGTGTGATAATGTCGACAAAGTGGGTTTGATGACAAACAGTGGATGTGATGGAAGTAATAACATGTTTCAAGACAAATATAGAGCTTGTGTAGTCATAGACACAGTGTGGATGAGATCATATACAGTGGATATGATGTCATAAACATAGTGGGTGCCATGACAGATAAGCAATGGTATGATGACATCAAGAGTGGATTTGTTGTCATATAAAGTGTCTATCATGTTATACATGCAGTGTGTGTGATTTCACACGTACATAGGGTCTAATATAATCATTCAAGTGAGTGTGATTTCACCGATATAGTATGTGTGATGTCGGAAACCGTGGTTGTGTTGTCATTCATACACAATGTGAGATGTCATATATACTGAGTATGATGTCAAAAACATAGAAGGTGTCTTGTCACAGTTGCAGTGGCTGTGATATCACAAGTATATTGCATGTGATGACATAAACAGTTGATATAATGATTTATATAGAGTGGATGGGATGTCATGAATACAGTCTTGTGATGTCATAAAGAGTGTGTGTGATATCACATAGAATTCATATGACGTCATATATATATAGTGGGTTTGAGGTCAAACATATTGCAGGTGTGGTCTAAGCAATACACGGTAAGTAATGACGGAGCTACAGTGGATGCGATGTCAGATATCCTGTGTGTGAGGACATGAATAGAGAGGGTGTGATGTCATAGAGCGGTGTGACGTCGTACAGAATGAATGTGATGTCATGTGTAGTTCATATGATGTCATGCATATGGCGCTGTGATATCATACAAACAATGGGGCATATATCATCGATAATCTCGGTGTGATGACACACATTCTGTGGATGTGCTCTCAGAGATAATGGCTGTGATGTGAGATAGAGTAGCTGTGATGTCATGAACAGAGTGTTGTGGTGTCATAAAGCCTGGGTGTGATGTCGTTGATAGTGCATAATGTGCCATGCCTATAGTATGTGTGACATAATACATACACTTTTTGTTATATCACTGATACGGTGGGTGTGACGGCAGAAATACAGACACGGATGGTGTGATGTCAGATATACTGTTTGTATCGTCTCAACACAGTGTCTTTGACGTCAAATTTATTGGATAGGGATTCACAGACCCAGTGGCTGTGACGTTACAAATAAAGTGGTTGTGATATCAGAGGTATAGGGGATGAGATGTCCTAAACCGTACATGTGATGTCGCATATAAGAGATCTGATGTCATGAATGTAGTGGCTGTGGTGTCTTAAATGCTGAGGATTGATGTCATAAAGTGTGAATGTGATGTCATGTAGAGTGTGTATGATGTCATATGTATGCCAAGGGTGATGATTTCCATACTTGCTGTGATGTCATCGACACAGAGTGTGTGACGACACAGATCCAGTGGCGGTGATGTCAAATGTAGTGGGTGAGATGTCAGGTATAGTCGGTGTGGTGTCATGAAAGCAGTATGGGTGATATCATATATATTGGATATGATGTCATCAATATACTGGGTGTGATGTCATACATTTAGGTGTCTGATGTCATAAAGAGTTCATGTGACGTCATGCATACTGAATATGATGTCCTAGATAGACTGTGTGTGATGTCATACAGAGAGTGTGTGAGGTATAATTGATACACTGGGTTTGATGACACAGATACTGTGGAGGTAGTGTCAGATGTAGTGGGTGAGATGGCAGATATAACGTTTGAGTTGTCTTGTGTGTGTGGTCATATATAGTGTGTGTGATGTCATGAATGCAATGGATGTAATGTGATGACTACAATTGTGTGAGTTCATAAAGAGTTGATGTGACGATATGTATAGTAAATAAGATGTCATACATAAAATGGGTGTGATGTCATACAAACAGTTGGTCAGAGGTCATCAATAGGGTGGATTCAATGTCAGATATAGTGGGAGAGATATCATGAGTGCAGTGCATGTGATGTCATATATAATCTGTCATGTCATTTAATGTGGATGCGATGCCTTGTGGAATGTATATGATGGTATACGTGTAGTGGGTGTGAGGTCATACATACAAAGGATGTGATATCATCGAAAGAGTGGGTGTGATGACACAGACACAGTGTCTGTGATATTAATAATATAGTGAATCTGATGTCATATACAAAGGATATGATGTTGTCTTACATAGTGCAAGAGATCTCATGAATACATTTGGTGTGATAACCTCAATACAGTGGATGTGAGGACCCAGATACCGTGGAAACAATGTCAAATAGAATGGTTGTGATGTCGTAGAAATGGTGGTTTGATATCATAAACTGAGGATGTGATGTCTTGTATGGTGAAAAAGTTGCCATACATATGCCGAGTGTGATGTCATGCCAAGAGTGGACGTGATATCAGTGGAGAGATTGAGATGGCAAAAAAACAGTGGGGGCAATGTCTAGTACAGTGGGTTTGATGTCATGCCTGAAGTGGATGTGGCAGCATAAATTCTGTGGTTTGGTGGGATAGAGTGGATATGATGTCATCTGAAGTGCAAATGATGTCATATATATGCCGAGTGTGAAATCAACCACACACAGTGTTGTATGTCATATATTGTGGATATGATGTCATAAATAGAGTGGACAGGATGTCAGCCGAATACTGGCTGCGATATGATACATAGAGTGGCTGTGATATCATTGGTAGAGTCGGTGTGATAACACATATATCCTGGAAATGAGGTCAGATATAGTGGATGTAATGTCTGGTATAGTGGACTTGATGTCATAAATAAAGAGGTGTGAGGTCAAAAAGAGTGGATGTGATGTCATATGTAGTCCATATGATGTCATACATATAGTGGGTGTGATGTCATACATACACTGGGTTAGATAAAATTGGTACATTGCGTGTGTTTACACAGATACAATGCGTGTGATGTCAGACATAGTGGCTGTGAAGTTACACAATGGTTGTGTTGTTATAACACTGAGTGTGATGCCATATGAAGTGGATATGTCATAAGCATAGAGTGTGTGAAGTCATAGACAGAGTCATTGTGTGATGTCACATATATTGTGAATGTGATACCATATATATAGTGAATGTGATATCATACACAGTAGGTGACATGTCATATCGTATATAGTGCGTGTTAGGTCATGAATAGAGTGCATGTGATGTCATAAATACTAAGGATGCTTGTCATAAAGTGTGGATATTATGTCATGTGCAGTGCATATGATGGCATACATATGCCACCTCGGAACTCTTACATAGTTGGTGTGATAATGTCGACAAAGTGGGTTTGATGACAAACAGTGGATGTGATGGAAGTAATAACATGTTTCAAGACAAATATAGAGCTTGTGTAGTCATAGACACAGTGTGGATGAGATCATATACAGTGGATATGATGTCATAAACATAGTGGGTGCCATGACAGATAAACAATGGTATGATGACATCAAGAGTGGATTTGTTGTCATATAAAGTGTCTATCATGTTATACATGCAGTGTGTGTGATTTCACACGTACATAGGGTCCAATATAATCATTCAAGTGAGTGTGATTTCACCGATATACTATGTGTGATGTCGGAAACGTGGTTGTGTTGTCATTCATACACAATGTGAATGTCATATATACTGAGTATGATGTCAAAAACATAGTAGGTGTCTTGTCACAGTTGCAGTGGCTGTGATATCACAAGTATATTGTATGTGATGTCATAAACAGTGGATATATGTTTTATAGAATGATGGGATGGGATGTCATGAATACAGTCTTGTGATGTCATAAAGAGTGTGTGTGTGATATCACATAGAATTCATATGATGTCATATATATAGTGGGTTTGAGGTCAAACATATTGCAGGTGTGGTATAAGCAATACACTGTAAGTAATGACGCAGCTACAGTGGATGCGATGTCAGATATACTGTGTGTGAGACATGAATACAGAGGGTGTGATGTCATAGAGCGGTGTGTGACGTCATACAGAATGAATGTGATGTCATGTGTAGTTCATATGATGTCATGCATATGGCGGCTGTGATATCATACAAACAATGGGGGCATATATCATCGATAATTCGGTGTGATGACACACATTCTGTGGATATGCTGTCAGATATAATGGCTGTGATGTGAGACAGAGTAGCTTTGATGTCATGAACAGAGTGTTGTGTGTGTCATAAAGCCTGGGTGTGATGTCGTATATAGTGCATAATGTGCCAAGCCTATAGTATGTGTGATATAATAATACATACACTTTGCGTTATATCACTGATACGGTAGGGTGTGACGGCAGAAATACAGACACGGAGGGTGTGATGTCAGATATACTGTTTGTATCGTCTGAACACAGTGTTTTTGATGTCAAATTTATTGGATATGGATTCACCAAACCCAGTGGCTGTGACGTTACAATATAAAGTGGTTGTGATTTCAGAGGTATAGGGGATGAGATGTCCTAAACAGTACATGTGATGTTACATATAGGAGAACTGATGTCATGAATACAGTGGCTGTGATGTCATAAATGCTGAGGATTGATGTCATAAAGTGTGAATGTGATGTCATGTAGAGTGTGTATGATGTCATATGTATGCCAAGGGTGATGATTTCCATACTTGCTGTGATGTCATCGATACAGAGTGTGTGACGACACATATACAGTGGCTGTGATGTCAAATATAGTGGGTGAGATGTCAGGTATAGTAGGTGGTCATGTCATGAAAAGCAGTATGGGTGATATCATATATATTGGATATGATGTAATCAATATACTGGGTGTGATGTCATAATTTTAGGTGTCTGATATCACAAAGAGTTCAGTGACGTCATGCATACTGAATATGATGTCCTAGATAGACTGTGTGTGATGTCATACAGAGAGTGTGTGAGGTATAATTGATACACTGGGTTTGATGACACAGATACTGTGGAGGTAGTGTCAGATGTAGTGGGTGAGATGGCAGATATAACGTTTGAGTTGTCTTGTGTGTGGTCATATATAGTGTGTGTGATGTCATGAATGCAATGGAAGTAATGCGATGACTACAATGGTGTGCATTCATAAAGAGTGGATGTGACAATATGTATAATGCATAAGATGTCATACATAAATTTTGTGTGATGTCATACAAAGAGTTGGTAGAGGTCATCAATAGGGTGGATTCAATGTCAGATATAGTGGGAGTGGTGTCATGAGTGCAGTGCATGTGATGTCATATATAATCTGTGATGTCATTAATGTGGGGGTGATGCCTTGTGGAATGTATATGATGGTATACCTGTAGTGGTGTGAGGTCATACATACAAAGGATGTGATATCACCGAAAGAGTGGTGTGATGACACAGACACAGTTGTCTGTGATGTTAATAATATAGTGAATCTGATGTCGTATACAACGGATATGATGTCATGTCTTACATAGCGCAAGAGATCTCATAAATACAGTTGGTGTGAATAACCTCAATACAGTGGATGTGAAAGACCCAGATACCGTGGAAACGGATGTCAAATAGATGGTTGTGATGTCGTAGAAACGGTGGTTTTGATATCATAAACCTGAGGATGTGATGTCTTGTATGGTGAAAAAGTTGCCATACATATGCCGAGTGTGATGTCATTGCCAAGAGTGGACGTGATATCAGTGGAGCGATTGAGATGGCAAAAAAACAGTGGGGGCAATGTCTAGTACAGTGGGTGTGATGTCATGCCTGAAGTGGATGTGGCAGCATAAATTCTGTGGTTTGGTGGATAGAGTGGATATGATGTCATCTGAAGTGCAAATGATGTCATATATATGCCGAGTGTGGTATCAACCACACACAGTGTTGTATGTCATACATAGTGTGGATATGATGTCATAAATAGAGTGGATAGGATGTCAGCCGAATACTGGCTGCGATATGATACATAGAGTGGCTGTGATATCATTGGTAGAGTCGGTGTGATAACACATAAATACACTGGAAATGAGGTCAGATATTATAGTGGATGTAATGTCTGGTATAGTGGACTTAGATGGACATAAATAAAGAGGTGTGAGGTCAAAAAGAAGGTGGATGTGATGTCATATGTAGTCCATATGATGTCATACATATAGTGGGAGTGTGATGTCATACATACACTGGGTTAGATAAAATTGGTACATTGCGTGTGTTGACACACAGATACATGCGTGTGATGTCAGACATAGTGGCTGTGAAGTTACACAATGGTTGTGTTGTTATAACACTGAGTGTGATGCCATATGAAGTGGATATGTCATAAGCATAGAGTGAGTGAAGTCATAGACAGAGTCATTGTGTGATGTCACATAAATTGTGAATGTGATATCATATATATATGAATTGATATCATACACAGCGTAGCGTGACATGTCGAATATTCGTATAAGTATAGTTTTGCGTGTTTAGGGGTCCTATGAATAGAGTGCATGTGGAAGTCATACTAATACTAAGGATGCTTGTTCATAAAGTGTGGATTATTATTGTCAATGTGCAGTTTGCATATCTATGGCATACATAATGCCACCTCGAACTCTTAGACATAGTTGGTGTGATAACCTCACCCACGACTCACAAAGTGCACGCGGACCAGTGATGACAACACAGTGAGTGGATGTGATGCCAAAGTGTGTTTGAAGTAGGATAACAAAACTGTTTACAAACAAATATAAGCTTTGTAGAGGTCATAGACACAGTTGGATGAGATCATATACAAGACATGTAATATGATGTCATAAACATAGGGTTGCCATGACAGATAAGCACATGGTTATGATGACATCAAGAGTGGATTTGAATGTTGTCCCATGGCATAAAAGTGTCCTATCATGTTATACATGGCAGTGGTGTGAGGATGATTCATCACACGTACATAGGTCTAATATAATCATCAAGAGAGTGTGATTTCACCGATAAAATTATGTGTGATGTCAGAAAACGGGGTGTTGTGTTGTCATTCAAACACAATGTGAGAATGTCCTGTATACTGAGTATGATGTCAAAAACATAGATAGAGTGTCTTTGTCTCACAGATTGCAGTGCTGTATGTCACAAATAGATTGCATGTGATGTCATAAACAGTTTATCTAATGATTTTGGAATATAGAGTGGAAGGAATGTCATGAATACAGTTCCTTGGTGATGTCATAAAAGAGGTGGGTGTGATATCACATAGAATTCATATGATGTTCATAATATATAGTGGGTTTGAGGTCAAACATATATGGCAAGTTGTGTCTAATAAGCAACAACACGTAAGTAATTGACACGGAGCTACAGTGGATGCGATGTCAGATATACTGTGTGTGAGGACATGAATAGAGAGGGTGTGATGTCATAAGAGCGGAGTGACGTCATACTGAATGAATGTGATGTCATAAGTTAGATTTCATATGATCATGCATATGGCGCTGTGTTTTTCATACAAACAAGGTGAGGGGCATATATCATCGAAAAATTACGTGTGATGACCACCACATTCAGTGGATATGCTCTCAAGATATATTGGCTGTGATTTGAGATAAGATAACCGATTGATGTCATGAACAGAGTGTTTTGTGGTGTCATAAAGCCTGGTTGTGATGTCGTTTAAAGTGCATAATGTGCCCAAGCCTATAGTATGTGTGACATAATACGGTACACTGTTGCGTTATATCAACTGATACATATGGGTGTGATTGCGAGAAATACAGATATACGATGTGTGATGTCAGATATTCTGTTTGTATCGTCTCAACACAGTGTCCTTTGACGTCAAATTTATTGTGATAGTGATTCACAAACCCAGTGGCTGTGACATTACAAGTAATGTCGGTTGATGATATCAGAGGAGTAATAGTGAGAGATGTCCATAAACCCGTGACATGTGATGTCCGACATATAGATAGACTCTGATGTCATGAATGTAGTGGCTGTGAAGTCATAAATGCTGACAGTGATGTCATAAAGTGTGAATGTGATGTCATGTAGACGTGTGGTATGATGTCATATGTATGCCAAGGGTGATGATTTCCATACTTGCTTGTGATGTCATCGACACAGAGTGTGTGTGACACACGGTATGCAGATCAGTTGCTGGTGATGTCAAATGTAGTGGTTGAGTGTATCAGAGTATAGTCGTGTGGCATGTCATGAAAGCAGTATGGGTGATAACATATTTATTGGATATTGATGTCATCATATATACTGGGTGTGGATGTCATTACATTTAGGTGTCGACAAATTTTTTGGTCATAAAGAGTTCATGCGACGCCATGCATACTGAATATGATGTCCTAGATAAGTCTCCGTGTTGAGATGTCATACAGAGATTGTGTGAGGTATAATTTGATACTCTGTGTTGATGACACAGATACTGTGCTGGTAGTGTCAATGTAAGTGTGAGATGGCAGATATAACGTTTGAGTTGTCTTGTGTGTGTTGTCATATATAGTGTTGTGATTCATGAATGCAATGGAAGTAATTGTGATGACTACAATTGTGCGTGTATTCATAAAGAGTTGATGTGTACGATATATGTATAGTAAATAAATTCATACATAAATATGGGCGTGTGATTCATACAAACATGTTGGTCGAGAGGTCATCAATAGGTGGATTCAATGTCAAGATATAAAGGTGGAGTTGATATCATGAGTGCAGTGCATGTGATGTCATAATATAATCTGTCATGTCATTTGAATGTGGAATGTGATGCCTTTGTGGAATGTATATGATGTGGTAATACGTGTAGTGTTTGAGTCATACATACAAGATGTGATATCATTCGAAAGATGGGTGTGATACACAGACACAGTGTCTGTGATATTAATAATATAGTGAATCTGATTGTCATTATACAAATGATATGATGCGTGTCTTTACATAGTGCAATGAGATCTCCATATAACATTTGTGTTGATAACCCTCAATATCATTGGATGTGGAAGGACCCATACCGTGGAAACAATGTCAAAAATAATGGGTGTGATGTCGTAGGAAAATGGTGGTTTTAGATAACATAAACTGGAGGATGTGATTCTTTTATGGGTAAAAGTGGCGCCATACAGTAATGCCGAAGTTGAAATCCTGGCCAAGAGTGGTTACGTGAAATCACATTGAGAGTTAGTAGAATTTCAAAGATAGACCTGAGACGGCAAAAATAACAGTGTGGCAATGTTCTAGTACATGGTGGGTGTCATTCCTGAAGTTGGATGTGGCACCATAAATTCTGTGTTGTCGGTGTAGATAGTGTGATATTATGTCAGCTGAAGTGTCAAATGTATGTCATATGATATGCCGAGTGTGAAATCATCCTCACACTGTGCTTGTATGTCCAGTATATTGTAGTGATATAAGATGTCTTAAATAGATTGGACAGGATGTCAGCTCTAATACTGGCTGCGATTATGATAGACAGAATAGTGGCTGTGATATCATTGGTAATAGTCTTTGTGATAACACATTATATCCTGGAAATGAGGTCAGATATAGTGAAGTAATAGTCTGGTATAGTGGTACGTGATGAGTCAATCAAATATAATAGAGTTGAGTCAAAAAAGAGTGGGATGTGATGTCTAAGTAAGTTTCCATATGAATTCCAATACATAGAGTGGGTGTGTATAGTCATGCATACACTGGGTTAGGATATAAGCTCGGTATATTTGCGTTGTGTTTACACACAGATACAATGCGTGTGATGTCACTGACCATAGTGAGCTGTGAAAGTTAACACTGGTATGTGTTGTTATAACTCTGAGTGTGATGCCAATTTGAAGTGTGAAATGTCATAAGCATAGAGTGTGTGAAGTCAATAGACAGAGTCATTGTGTGATGTCACATATATTGTGAATGTGATACCATATATATAGTGAATTTGTATATTCATAACGCAGTACGAGACATTCCATACATATTGTAGTTTAGTGCTGTTAGGTTCATGAATAGAGTGCATTTGATGTCATAACATACAAAGGATGCTTGTCATAAGATTGTGGATTTTATGATGCATGTGCAGTGCATATGATGAGCATACATAGCCAACTCGGAACTCTTACAATAGTGTGGTGGTGATAAATGTCCCGACAAAGTGGTTTGAAGACAAACAGTGTATGTGATGGAAATAAATAACATTGTTTCAAGACGAAATATATATGCTTGTTGTAGTCATAAGACACAGTTGTGGATGAGATCATATACATGGTAATAATGAAGTCATTAAACAGAGTTGGGTGGCCATGGACAGAAAAGCAATGGTATAATGACTTCAAGAGTGGATTGTTTGTTCCATATAAAGTGCTATCATGTAATTCAAGCGATTGTGTGATTTCACACTGTAGCAGTTTACAATAGGTCGCTAATATAATTCATGTCATATTTAGTGTGATTTCACTACGAGATAGTATGTGTGATGCCGGAAACCGTGGTTGCGTTTGTCCCATTCATACACTAATTAAGATGTCATATTAGATACTGAGTATTAATGCAAATACATAGAATTGAGTCTTGTCCACATTTGTCATTGGCTGTGACTAATCATACTAGTACATTGCATGTGTGATTACAATTAACATTGGAAATAATTGATTTGATACAGACTGGATGGGAAGGTTCATGAATACAGTCATTGCTGATGTCATAAAGAGTGTGAGTGGGTATCACTTAGAATTCATATGACGATCAGATATATAAATGGGTTTGAGATACAAACATATTGTCAGTTGTGTTCTAAAGCAAATAACACGGTAAGTAATGACGTCGAGCTACAAATGGAATGCGATGTCATATATCCAGTTGTTGGTTGACAATGAATATAGAGTGGGTGATGTCTTAGAGCGTGTGACGTCGTACAGAATGAATGTGATATCCCATGTGTAGTTTCATGATTATGTCATTGCATATGGCGCTGTGATATCATACAGACGAACAATTGGGCATATATCATCGATAATCTCGGTGTGTATAACACACCATTCTGTGGATGTGCTCTCAGAATAATGGCTGTGATTGAGATAGAGTAGCTTTGATGTCATGAACAGCAGTGTTGTGTTGTCAAAAAGCCTGTTTGTGATTACGTAGCTAGTTCATAATGTTGCCATTCCTATATTTATGTGAGACCATCATACATACAATTTGTGATTAAAATCCAACTGAATAACGGTTGGTGTGACGTCATAAATACAGACCACGGATGGTGTGGGATGGTCCAGATATGACTGTTTTAATCGTCTCAACACACAGTGTCGTTGACGTTCCAAGTTTATTGGATAGGGATTCACATTCCTCATGCTGTACGATACATATAAAGTGTTGTGATATGGGAGGTAATAGGGATAAATGTACTAAACCGTACATGTGATGGTCGCAGTATAAGAGATCAGATGTCATTAATTAGTTAGTGGCTGTGGTTCTCTATCAATTCTGATGATTGATTTCATAAAGTGTGAATGTGATGTCATGTAGAGTGTGTATTATGTCATACTGTATGCAAAGGTAATGACTTCAATACTTGCTGTGATGTACCATCGACATACAGAGATGTGTACGACACAGATCCAGTAGGCGGATGATGTCAAATGTAGTGTGGTGAGAATTTCAGGTATAAGTCGGTTGGTGGTGTCATGAAAGTAAAACAGTATGGTTGATTATTCATAAATATTTTGTGATATGATGTCATCAATATACAGGGTGTGATGACATAACATTTAGGTTGTGCAAAAACGTGGCAGCATACTGTTGAGCCCAAAAAAATTAACTGTGTTGGATAAGGATGTGGAGAATATATAATGGTTAAACACAAACGTGGTTGAATTAGGGTAGAGCAAATAAGAGCGTGTGGGATAATGTGGTATGTCATGATGCTGGATAATTGTGATCTGTGTGACATAATTGATGAGTATATAGTAAAATTCAAAAAATGGTGAGTCTAAAAGGGTGGAAAAGGGGGGGTTTAATTCTTGTGGGGGTTCCTCATTTTAAAATTTGTAGTTTTTTGGGGGCGGGTGAAGGGGGGGGGGGGTTTAAAATGTTTTCTTTTTTTAAAACCTTTTTTTTTTTTATTATCTTTCATTCAAAAAATTTTTTCCCTTTTTCTCTCTTATTTTTTCCTTCATTTAACCATATAAACAATCAAATAAATTTTTTCAAAATTTTTTTTTTTTTTTTTGTTTTTTTTTTTCTTTTTTCTTTTTCTTTTATAATTTTTTTCTTTTTATTTTTTTATTTCTTTTTTTTTTTTTTTTTCTTTTATTTTATCCTTCTTCATTTTATTTTTTTGATTTTACATTTTTTTTTTTTTCTTTTCTTTTCTTTTTTTTTCTTTTTTTTTTTTTTTTTTTATTTTTTTTAATTCTTGTTTTATTATTAAATTTCAAAAAGGTTTCAATTTTTTATTCTTAATTTTTTCTTTTTTTAAAAATGAATTGTGGTTAAGTCAATGTGTATTCAATAGTGGTGAGTTACACATGGTTGTTTATACATGTGTGTCCAATAAGTGGATATGTCAAGCAATGTGTGGATTAACAGAGTGTGATCAATAAGTAATGTAACATAATGTAAGTATACAAACATATAAATGTCATTTTTGAAAATTATTTTTTGGATAATAAGTCTGTATGTCATTATAAGTGTTTCATAATGGGATTATTTTTCAGGTTGCATAATGTGGATATTGCAGAATCTATATGTGGATAATGTCACAAGTGGTTGATACAAAGTGGTTGATGAAAACATTTAGAAATATAAGTTTAGCAAAAGTGTGTAAAAAGGGGAAATAAATCATAACAGTGGTATGCAAACATGTATGAATAATGGTATGTGATAAAGTGTTTTTATAAAGTGTTATTTACAGCATGGTTATTACATCAAGGGTTATTAACATATGTATTGATGTGGAAGGTTTTGTTTCATCAAAAGTGTATTATGATATGAGTCAAAACATAAATGTCTTTCACCAGTGCGTGTAAAAATTGCATTGATACATAACATTATATAATGATTTATAAGAGTGGATGGGATGTCAGAATACAGTCTTTGTGTTAAAGGTGTGTGATATACATAAATTCAATAATATAATATGGTTTGGGAAAATTCGGGGCTAAGAATACACGTAAGTATGGAGCTACATTGATACCGTGTAGGACTGTGGAGGTGATTCAAGAGGGTGTGCTCGCGTGAGTATGTCATGTGAGTTATTGATTCATGCATATGGCGCGTGAATCAACAACAATGGGGAAATATTGTTCTTGTAACTCGTGGATGCCAATTTGGTGTGTTGAGATAATGCTGTGATGTAGAAGAGTGTTTGTTCATAAAGCTGGTGTATGTGTGTGCTATGTGCAATGCAAGAAAGTGTGACATAATACACTTTTGTTATATCACTGATACGGGGGTGTGACGGCAGAAATACAGAACGGATGGTGTGATAATATACTGTTGATGTCTCAACACAGTGTTTTAAACTCAATTTATTGGTTTGGGATTCACGACCAGTGGCTGTCGTACAAAAAAGTGGTTGTGATATCAGAGGTATGGGATGAGTTAAACCGTACATTGATGTCGCATAAAGATCTAGTCATGAATGTAGTGCGTGTGTCTAATTGAGATTGATGTCAAAGGTGATGGATGTATGTAGATTTTTTCATAGTATGCCAAGGGTGTGATTTCCATACTTGCTGTGATGTCATCGAACAGAGTGTGTACAACAGATCCAGTGGCGTGATGCAAAGTAGGGTGATGTCAGTAAGTCGTGTGGTGTCTGAAAGCAGTATGGGGATATCAATATATTGGATATGAGTCATCATAACTGGGTGTATGTCATACATTTGGTGTCTGTGTATAAAGATCATGTGACGATGCATATGAATGATGTCCTAGATAGACGTGTTGATGTCATACAGAGTTTGAGGTATAATTGATACACTGGGTTTGATGACACAAACGTGGGTGTGTCAGATGTAGTGGTGGATGGCAATAACGTTTGAGTTTCTTGTTTTGTGTCTATATAGTGTGTGTGATGTATGAATGCATGGATGTATGGATGACTACAATTGGTGAGTCATAAAGAGTTGATGTGACGATAGTTATAAAAATGTAACATAAATGGTGTGATGTCTACAAACAGTTCAGAGTCATCAATGGGGGATTCAATGCAGAATATGGGGAGAATTACTGAGTGAGTCATTATGTCATATTAATGTAAACTTAATGTATCATGCTGTAAGTTAGGGTTTAAACTAGGTGTGGTATCATCAAAGATGGTTTATGAAAGAGTGGGTGTAAAAAAAGTGTTGTGATATTAAATATGTGTTGTTCATTAAAGGATTATGTTCACTGTGAAACTCAAACTTGTGTGAAACCAATACAGTGGAAGCCAATACGGGAAATGTAAATTGTTTATTCTAAATGGGTTGATTCTAATGGTGAAATGCTTATGGTGGTTGCCAAATGAGTGATTCATGAAATGGAGGAAACAGTGGAGGCAGTCAAAACAGTGGGATGTCCTAGTGGGGTTTTTTGGGAAGTGTTGAGTTCTGTTTTTTGGGGGATGAGTATAATTACGAGTGAAATACAAAGGGGAATCAAAATTGAGTCATAATGTGGAAATTCAAAAAGGCGGATGTACATATGCTGGATATCATGGTTGATATCATGTATCGGTGTGAAACACTATATCCTGGAATAGTCAGATATTGATGTATGTCGGTTAGTGATTGATGCATAATAAAAGGTGAGTCAAAAGGGGATTGTGTCATATGTAGTCCTAGTGTCATACATAAGTGGGTGTGATTCATCATACACTGGTTAGTAAATGGTACATTGCGTTGTTTACACAGATACAATCGTTGATTCAGACATAGTGGCTGAAGTTACAATGGTTGTGTTGTTTAACACTGTTTTTGATGCAATGAGTGAAGTCATAGAAAGTGTTTGTATGACATATTGTTGATCACTAATGGAATGTGATACATAATAGTGAATGTATATCAAAGTCGTAAGCATGATAAGTGCGGGTTGGTCAGAATAAGGATGTTGTATAAATGGATTTGTATAAAGGGGATTATGATGGCATCATATGATGATCTAATGGAATCAAAGTGGTTGATACAAAAGTGGTTTGAGAAACAGGATTGGAATATAACTGTTAGCAATAAACGTGTGATGACAATGTGGATAGATATAAATAGGGTGCATAAATAGTGGTATGACATAAGATGGTTGTCATAAATGTTTTGTAAAAGTTATTGTTACAGCAGGGTATTACATTCATAGGTCAAATTACTTAGTAGGTGTTTTCCCGAAAGTTGTGTGTTCGAACGTTTGTTGTATTCAACAAGTGTTTAAATCGGGTATATCAAAAATGAGTTGCAACAGTTTGATTACAAGTTTGATTATGAAAAACATTTTATGTTTAAAGTTAGGGATTCAATAATTTGAGTCATAAAAGTTTGATAACAAAAATTTAAAAGCAATAAAGGGTTTAGTCAACAATCAGTGTGTTAGATACCGGTGTAACGAAAATGTGATGTAACCCCGTTGTGAGCTAAAAAGGGTTGATTCTGGGTGTATGTCAGATGTGTTTCATAACATGATTCATGAATTCGGTGATACAACAACTGGGGCTTCAGATAATGTGTGATGAAAATCTTGATGTCTAGAATATGTGTGGTATAAGTGTGTGTGTCTGAAAGTGTTGTGCATGCCTGGGTTATTGTGAATGCATTGTACCATATGTGTGACAAATAACACTTTTTTACAGATAGGGGTGTACGTCAACACGTGGTTGAGTCAATTATTTGACTCCTACCAGTGCTTGACTCAAATTTTGGATAGGATTGCCAGTGCTTGAGTCAATAAAGGTTGATTCAAGTATGGGGTGGTGCTAAGTAGTATGTCATAAAGGATTGATGTCATAGAGTGGTTGTGTCTTAAATGCAGGTTGATTCAAAAGTGTGATGTAGCAGAGTGTGTAGACAATTGCGGTGAGTTTCTATGTGAGTCATAACGGTGTGTAGACAGTATGGGTGATTAAAGGTAGTGTAATTTTTTTTTTTTTTTTTTTTTTTTTTTTTTTTTTTTTTTTTTTTTTTTTTTTTTTTTTTTTTTTTTTTTTTTTTTTTTTTTTTTTTTTTTTTTTTTTTTTTTTTTTTTTTTTTTTTTTTTTTTTTTTTTTTTTTTTTTTTTTTTTTTTTTTTTTTTTTTTTTTTTTTTTTTTTTTTTTTTTTTTTTTTTTTTTTTTTTTTTTTTTTTTTTTTTTTTTTTTTTTTTTTTTTTTTTTTTTTTTTTTTTTTTTTTTTTTTTTTTTTTTTTTTTTTTTTTTTTTTTTTTTTTTTTTTTTTTTTTTTTTTTTTTTTTTTTTTTTTTTTTTTTTTTTTTTTTTTTTTTTTTTTTTTTTTTTTTTTTTTTTTTTTTTTTTTTTTTTTTTTTTTTTTTTTTTTTTTTTTTTTTTTTTTTTTTTTTTTTTTTTTTTTTTTTTTTTTTTTTTTTTTTTTTTTTTTTTTTTTTTTTTTTTTTTTTTTTTTTTTTTTTTTTTTTTTTTTTTTTTTTTTTTTGGGGGGGGGGGGGGGGGGGGGGGGGGGGGGGGGGGGGGGGGGGGGGGGGGGGGGGGGGGGGGGGGGGGGGGGGGGGGGGGGGGGGGGGGGGGGGGGGGGGGGGGGGGGGGGGGGGGGGGGGGGGGGGGGGGGGGGGGGGGGGGGGGGGGGGGGGGGGGGGGGGGGGGGGGGGGGGGGGGGGGGGGGGGGGGGGGGGGGGGGGGGGGGGGGGGGGGGGGGGGGGGGGGGGGGGGGGGGGGGGGGGGGGGGGGGGGGGGGGGGGGGGGGGGGGGGGGGGGGGGGGGGGGGGGGGGGGGGGGGGGGGGGGGGGGGGGGGGGGGGGGGGGGGGGGGGGGGGGGGGGGGGGGGGGGGGGGGGGGGGGGGGGGGGGGGGGGGGGGGGGGGGGGGGGGGGGGGGGGGGGGGGGGGGGGGGGGGGGGGGGGGGGGGGGGGGGGGGGGGGGGGGGGGGGGGGGGGGGGGGGGGGGGGGGGGGGGGGGGGGGGGGGGGGGGGGGGGGGGGGGGGGGGGGGGGGGGGGGGGGGGGGGGGGGGGGGGGGGGGGGGGGGGGGGGGGGGGGGGGGGGGGGGGGGGGGGAGGGAGTTAAGATTCCGGGGTTTAGAACAGGATGGGGGATTTTAAATTTTGGGGGGGAAAAAAAAGTTTTTTCGTGTTTGGGGTCAAAATTTTGGGGGGTTCATAAGAATTTGTAAGTATGATAAAATTTTATTTCTAAAGAGTTGTGAGATAGAATTTGTTATAAAAAAAGGGGTTGGGGAAAAAAAACTTTTGGGGGGGGAAAATAGGGGGGTAAGGGGGAATAAATGGGGGTTTTGGTGGTGCAAAGTGTTAAAAAATAATTTTTTTAAAAAATTTTTAATGTGATCATTTTTTAATGAAAGGGTATAGGATGGGGGGGTCAAAAAAATGGGGTTTTCAAAAGGGGGGGGTTTTGAGGAACAAAATTTTTAAAATTTAAAAATTTAAGTGAATCTATGTAATAAAAATATTTTCTTTTAAAGAAAAAGGGACCCTTTAAATTTTTTGTGGTCCCTAAATGGGGGGGGGCCCCCAATACGGAAAAGTAAAAAAGGGTTTGTGATGCAGAAAGGGGGGTTTATTATAAAGGGGAAGGGGTTTTTTTTTAAAAATTAAAAAATTGCCGGGTTTATTAGCCAAGATCCATACATGGGGGTTTAATAAAAAAACATGGGGGAATGCAGGTGGGGATGTCAGGGGTTTGAGTAAAACGGGGGTTTTTGGGGTTTTGGGGGGGGTTATTTGAAGTAAAAGTGAAAATTTTGGAAAACCCCAAAAAGTGGAAATTTTTAAAAAGGGGAAAAAAAAGGGGATGTAAAAAGGGGGTGAAAAATGGTGGTTAATAATGGGTGGTTTTTTTTGAGGGGGGGGAAAATTAATTGAATGGGTCTTTTAAAAAAAAAATTTGGGATAAAAATTTGGGGGGGGAAAAAGTATGGATTCCTTTTTTGGGGGGTTTATAATAATGGGTGTTTAAAGGGGTAAGGGGTTTGGTAAAAAAGGGAAAAGGGTTTTAAAAAAAAAAAGGGTTTTTTACTTTTAAAAAAAAGGGTGTTTTAAAAATTTGATTAAGAAAAAGGATGTTAAAAAAAATTTAATTTTAAAAATTTGGAGTTTTTTGGGTTTCTTTATGTTTTTAATCTTTTTAAATGTCTTAAAAATTTTTGGATTTTGTTGGGGGAAATGAAAGGGGTTGCAAAAAAAGGATAAAAAAATTTTTTTGGGACTCTTAGGGGAAATATAACGGGGTTTCCCAATTTTTAAAGTGGGAAAATTAAAAAGGGTTAAAAAAAAACGTTTTAAAAGGGGGTTGATAAAAGGGGGAAAATTTTAAACTGGGGCTACGGGGGGGTTGATAAAAAGGGGGGGTTTTGAAAAATTAAGAGGGATTTTTTTTTTAAAGAAAAGGGGTTTAAAAAAAAAGGTAAAATTTCAATAAAAAGGTTAAAAACTTGTGGTGTTTCAAAAAATTTTGGATTCAAAAGGGTTTGTTAAAAAAATTTTTTTTCCATTAGTGGGGGAAAAAAAATAAAGGGTTGGAAAAACAGGGGGTTGAAAAAAAATATATTATGGGGAATTAAAAACGTTTGTTTTTAAAAGGGGGGAAAAATTTTTTTTTTGGAAAATAGGTTTGGTTTTTAAAAAGGGTGGGTAACAAAATTTTTAAAAAAAACAAAAAGGGGTTTGAGGTTTTAAATTTTGGTTAGGCATAAAAAGTTTGGGAAAAAAGGGGGGGTGAAAATAAATTTTTGTTTTTGGGTAAACAAGGGTGTGTATAAAAAAAGGGAAAAAAGTTTTGGGTGTATGGGTTTTTTTATAAAAGGGGGGATTATAAAGGGGGGGAAGGTTCCCCCCTTTGAAAAAATTTGTTTTTGGGTATTGGGGGAATTTATACCCTTTGGCAAAAGTTTTTCAAAAAAGCAGTGGCTGTGATATCACAAGTATAAATTGCATGTGATGACATAAACGCAGTTTATATAATGATTTATATAGAGTGGATGGGATGTCATGAATACAGTCTTGTGATGTCATAAAGAGTGTGTGTGATATCACATAGAATTCATATGACGTCATATATATAGTGGGTTTGAGGTCAAACATATTGCAGGTGTGGTATAAGCAATACCGGTAAGTAATGACGGTAGCTACAGTGGATGCCGATGTCAGATATACTGTGTGTGAGGACATGAATACTGAGGGTGTGATGTCTCATAGAGCGGTGGTGACGTCATACAGAATTGAATGTGATGTCATGTGTAGTTCATAGATGTCATGCATATGGCGCTGTGATATCATACAAACAATGGGGCATATATCATCGATAATCTCGGTGTGATGACACACATTCTGTGGATGTGCTCTCAGAGGGATAATGGCTGTGATGTGAGATAGAGTAGCTTTTGATGTCATGAACAGAGTGTTGTGGTGTCATAAAGCCTGGGTGTGATGTCGTTTATAGTGCATAATGTGCCATGCCTATAGTATGTGTGACATAATACATACACTTTTTGTTATATCACTGATACGGTGGGTGTGACGGCAGAAATACAGACACGGATGGTGTGATGTCAGATATACTGTTTGTATCGTCTCAACACAGTGTCCTTTGACGTCAAATTTATTGGATAGGGATTCACAGACCCAGTGGCTGTGACGTTACAAATAAAGTGGTTGTGATATCAGAGGTATAGGGGATGAGATGTCCTAAACCGTACATGTGATGTCGCATATAGAGATCTGATGTCATGAATGTAGTGGCTGTGATGTCTTAAATGCTGAGGATTGATGTCATAAAAGTGTGAATGTGATGTCATGTAGAGTGTGTATGATGTCATAATGTATGCCAAGGGTGATGATTTCCATACTTGCTGTGATGTCATCGACACAGAGTGTGTGACGACACAGATCCAGTGGCGGTGATGTCAAATGTAGTGGGTGAGATGTCAGGTATAGTCGGTGTGGAGTCATGAAAGCAGTATGGGTGATATCATATATATTGGATATGATGTCATCAATATACTGGGTGTGATGTCATACATTTAGGTGTCTGATGTCATAAAGAGTTCATGTGACGTCATGCATACTGAATATGATGTCCTAGATAGACTGTGTGTGATGTCATACAGAGAGTGTGTGAGGTATAATTGATACACTGGGTTTGATGACACAGATACTGTGGAGGTAGTGTCAGATGTAGTGGGTGAGATGGCAGATATAACGTTTTGAGTTAGTCTTGTGTGTGTGGTCATATATAGTGTGTGTGATGTCATGAATGCAATGGAAGTAATGTGATGACTACAATTGTGTGAGTTCATAAAGAGTGATGTGACGATATGTATAGTAAATAAGATGTCATACATAAAATGGGTGTGATGTCATACAAACAGTTGGTCAGAGGTCATCAATAGGGTGGATTCAATGTCAGATATAGTGGGAGAGATATCATGAGTGCAGTGCATGTGATGTCATATATAATCTGTCATGTCATTTAATGTGGATGCGATGCCTTGTGGAATGTATATGATGGTATAACGTGTAGTGGGTGTGAGGTCATACATACAAAGGATGTGATATCATCGAAAGAGTGGTGTGATGACACAGACACAGTGTTGTCTGTGATATTAATAATATAGTGAATCTGATGTCATATACAAAGGATATGATGTTGTCTTACATAGGCAAGAGATCTCATGAATACATTTGGTGTGATAACCTCAATACAGTGGATGTGATGACCCAGATACCGTGGAAACAATGTCAAATAGAATGGTTGTGATGTCGTAGAAATGGTGTTTTTGATATCATAAACTGAGGATGTGATGTCTTGTATGGTGAAAAAGTTGCCATACATATGCCGAGTGTGATGTCATGCCAAGAGTGGACGTGATATCAGTGGAGAGATTGAGATGGCAAAAAAACAGTGGGGGCAATGTCTAGTACAGTGGGTGTGATGTCATGCCTGAAGTGGATGTGGCAGCATAAATTCTGTGGTTTGGTGATAGATAGAGTGGATATGATGTCATCTGAAGTGCAAATTGATGTCA